>QNGE01005012.1:29801-50709 GCA_008508345.1 Paragonimus westermani | reverse complement strand
TAGCAGGCGTACACAGAATCATGCATCCGGAACAGATGAGCAATAAAATGCGATTGCAGCCACACTATCGTGCTCCATCCCTTCCACAAAACAGTCTGATGCTTGCCACTTCGGAAGCAATCTGTTGTACAAATCTCTAATAGCTCTGATCATCAGTTGGCGGGAGTACTCTGTCGTCCTCCAGCTTCCGATCATACAACGGACAAACTACTACTGGCTAAGTTTGAAACTATAACCAGTTCAGATTTCTCCATATCCTGCTATTTAGCGACAGGAGCCGGCTAAGGGTCAGTTTTCCGGCTTTCTCTCACGCAGGCTTCAAGTGTTCTGAAGAAGTAGCCCGCTTGGACATGCTATGTTGTGTCTAAATTTGAAGACGTCTAAATGTTCTGCAACATTATGAAGTCGGTTCACGCCACTAACCTGCAAAGACCGTCTTCACTACCACCATGTGGCCTTTTACGATTTGGAATGCCAACTCACAAAGCGAAGGTTGGTGTGTCTGAACTCTTAGGCCCACCAAGACCTGCTAGCTCTGATGTTGCGGCCACAAATGTCTGTTATGTTCTAAAGCAGCATTCTTCTCCAGTTTTCGGTTCTCCAGGTTTGAAGTGTTAGATTGGTGGTGTTAGTGCAGTGGACATTTAGTAATGCTGGCTAAACTTAGGTGTCTCAAGGACAAGTCTCATAACGCCGACGGTTTCCCCTAGAGCTTTGAAGGAAGCAGCTGATCAGCCTGCTGCGGTTCACCTAATCTATCACCATTAGAACAGTACCTGATAGGTGGAAGCTGACATATCACGCCCATTCTCAAGCGTTTTAGGCGAACCCGTCCAATGGTTACCTCCCCGCTACATTGTCTTCGAGCATCTAATTTGCATAAGTCTCGCTATATACACAACTGACTCCCCATAACCTAAACACGGTGCACGGTTTTAGCAGGAATCGCTTTTTCACGACGAATTCACGGATACTCAGTGGTTATTGAACAACGGTAGCTGATCAAAGCCATAGTGTCGATTTTTTACCCCAACTCCTTTGTAACACTTGACGTATTGTAGAATGCTTTTTTAACGGACATGAACTATAAGGCAACCTTTCGTAGCTGAAATCATATCCTGCCATTCGTCGTTATACGGTGCGACTGAACGTTGTATTCTATACACGAACTACAACGCGAAGTGATTGATTTTACTTGTTGAACAGGGGACGGTAGACTTTTCGAACGTACGAAATGAGGCATCCGAATGACGCCCAAGTGACAAGGAGTGCCCAGTAATTCACATCAATGACTACAACACAGTGCTTCGGCTACATTATTTTCGTCCTCCCCGTGGCGATAAATAACATCGGCGTTGTGTAATGAAATTTCGGTTTTCCGTCGTTAGGCCTCATCGTTTTAGATTTTGCTTGCGTGATTCACGTACATAAAGACAGCCGACTTCCGACCAATAATCCTTCGAAGGTAAGTTCGAAGCAAGTAATGTCCCGATTTTCGAATAGTTCCAGCTATAACAGACTTCTTTTTCTACGACTGAATGTCACTGTTTACCTTATGAAAGGCTCTCGGAAAACAAAGTTGCTGGTCTTCCATTTTGAGTAAGGGTGACAGCTATCGCTAAATCGGAAGCGCTTGTCTGAACGAGTAGTGAGACAATGCGATCAACCGTCGTGTCGATGACTTCTCTCATTTCCTCCTTTAGCGTTTGAAGGCAAAAGATGACTTCTTTTGGCAGCGGGAATAATTTTTATCGGCAGAACGAATTTAATCGGAAAAGTGGGGAATTCACTGGTAATGGTAGGTAAACAAGCTAACGACACGCTCTTGGGACTTCAGATCACAAGATAGAGATAAGTTTTGCAAAAGTTGTGAACGGTCAGGACCTGGTTTATTAGTCCCTTTGGAAACCCGAGCTTAATTTCCCTGATAGGAATACCATTTGTTCTCAACAAAAGTATTTCCGTATGTATTGGCGACTTCCGTGAATTTCATAGATTTCGATAATGAGTTTTCTCATCCTGTCCACATACTGCAATCTTATCAACAGGCAAAAGTCGCTATCAGTTGTTCTTTTTCAACGATACTGTCGACTACCCATTAAAAGCTTACAACACCGTTGGTTATTTCGAAAGCGATGCAACAAAAATTTTGGCACGATTCAAAAGGTGTACATTTTCTTCTCTTTTCGGATGGGCACTCGGTAACGGATACGCACTAGATGCGTGATTTGACTGTAGTCAGTACCTAGTAACCAGTGTTTGAGCGTCCCACGGAGATACGGAGGGTTTAGATATTTTGTCCTTATGCAGTCTCCGGACCTCCGATCGAATAAAACTTCCGTCGTTCGATGAGTTTCGTTGGGAATTTGTTGTGACAGTTAACAGTTAGCGCATGATTCTCAAAAAAGAAAAGCCGCTTCAGCCTGACCGTCCAACGGACCACAGCAACAACGGGGGTTATCACCGTGACAGGGTATAGCAACTTCCGAATGTAACCTGAGGAAACTGTGTCCAAACAAAGATATCAGCGTAAAGGTCAAAGATGACAGACAGTTTAACACAGATGACAATGATTCTTATACTGTATGCTGGTAAAACAATGACCGTGAGATCCACAATAACGTTAGTCAAACAATTGTGCGCCCCTGCAACAGTCGTCCAGGAGAGTTGGGGATTCGCTGGCAACCTTAACTGTTTCAAGTGCGTTTTAGATCGACAAACCTTCTGAAAGTGGCGTTTCTTCCCGCCACACTAGCAGATGCAATCTTTTGTCCGACGGTGAACTCGAGGATGTCTCGCATTATCACAGATAGCAGTTTGTTTTCGCGAGAATAAGTAGGACTATGGAGTCGCGTGGATTCCTCACTAAACGCCATAAAACCCGAAAAGTTAACATGTTTGTGATTGTTGATTAACCGTTTCTAAGGTGCAGGCTTGGTTATAAGCTGTTTGGAGATCGAAGAATTTGTTCTCTGAGTCGCTGGCCTACATTGGTAAACCGTAAGCCATTGTTGACGGCGTTCCTGATAGCGGTGTCACGATATTCTTCAGCAGAAATATACAGTGAGACGCTTTGAATGAACCTTCCCATGCCAATGAATTTACTACTTAGCCCTTCTCAGGTATGTTTGTGAAGGTAGCGCAGTGGTGGTGTACACGGGACCTGTTGCATGATTGATCTAATTGAATCTGTTTGTTGACATGCACCAGCCAATTCGAAACTGGTCCTTTCTTCACAGTTCTGCTCACCGCTGATTCGTGCTAACATTCGCACAAGTTGCGCAATACCCCTTTGTTAAACTGTATTTCACTGCATGTATACCAGATTGGTTGTTGCACGTGGAGGGTGTATCCTCAATCTGTTCATTCCCTCTCCGCAAATGTTTCCTTTTCTCTTCATTCCCGTTACTTTGAGGTTGTCACCGATACCGTGGTCTTGTTTCTCAAGATTGTAAGCATTGAGTTCTAGTATCGTCAGATCCCGTTTTTCATCTCTTTTGAGCGCGCTTTCTCACACTGAACTGATCGACATGGCAATCACCTTTTTCAATCTTGTCCCAATCGTCATTTACCTCACTCTCTCTCGTTTACCTTCATTTTTGTCCCACCCATTCGTGTGTGATCATGGTACCATTCAGTGTGTTCAGCTTGGCTGCTTGTAACCCGTTGAAAAGTGCACGGTGGCTGGAGACACCACACCCTCTGGTCAGGACAGTGACTGATTTCAGGAAGCAAACAAACGTGTACATATTGTTCTGTTGCTCAAGTGCTTGCTTTGATTACGACTGCCTATGCTTTCATCTACTTTTCAGCGCTACATTTCTAACTGTCTACGACGTTGTGAGTAATGGATCATTTCGGAACGCCCCATTTGGGTGGTGGACACCACATATCTGAGCAGATCGTTTATTATCCGCAGCCGGACCATCCTATATCAGGTACTTTTCACGCCATGCTCCTGCTAAGCCGTATTCGAGTAGAGAAATTTCTAAGCTTTTTGTCAAACTCCCATTAGCTAGTCTGTTTTGCATTGATCCATCGTCATTTGGTTGTTTCATAAAAGTAATTGTGTATCAGTTTTTTCCATTCATTCTTAGCAGCCCCATGCAGCCCCGACGTCTGTGAGCTAGGATACAGCATGTAAGAGCCAACATAAAACATTCCGGCTTGGTAGTTGAAAGATGGATCTAATTAAGGGAACAAAGCGGAGGTGAATACTGAATTGTAAGCCTTCTTACTGTATCCTCCTCGAAACCCCACCTGGTTGGTCACGGAAAATAACGTATTGATAGAACTTGATTCGTCCGGATCACGCTGATTACTCCAAAGTTTATCCGAAAGACGACTGACGATGTTCGAATTATGGATGAAACTACATAGTAATGCAAATTGAACGATAATCCACAAATGTTCCCAAATCGTGATGTTACTGTGTAGGCACCAAAAACGCAATCAAAATTACCAATTGGCCAATGGGCGTGCCTGACGTTAATTTTTGAACAGGACTGATGGTTATCTCAGTGGTGTTCAGAGAGTTTCCATCCTTCTCGCGATTAAAGCGTTTTTGACTGCTTTCAACCGTAAAATTTTTGCAGTCGTATGGCCTTTTCAGCTGCAACAGTGTAAAATCTCACAGAACCAGGCTGACACTATCGTTTGCCACTTTTGTCATTTCGACTTTCCTCATAAGTTGGACGTCATTTACATTTAGTTGCAGTGCTTTTATTCAGCTAGAGCTAGAGCTTTTCTCAAAAACGCTAGATTCAATTTGCGCCGTTATTAGACTCATTAATCCACATCTTTGTCTTAATGGGCCTTTAGGCTGCTCTCCTTGCGCTTTTGAAACGACGGTACTGTTCATGGACTCATTCAGTTTACAGTGGTTACGGGTGGATAATCACATTAAGGTACTCAGCCGCATGCATTTTCTAGGATACTCAGTTTGCTCACTCTTCTGAGAATGTGCAGCTGCCTTTTCAACTCCAGCCTATAACCTCAATATCATTCAAGTTAACGTTGACATTCCAGTTTTCCCAGTTTCGTCGTCTTTGGTGTTTAAACTAAAATTGTGCTATTAGGCGATGTAGTAGGTTGCTTATGTGCCCAATGCTTTTATGCTGTTCAAACTTTAGTAACGGAAATGTTCGAGATGGCTGTAGCAATAAATCGTGTGATCCGATGTCATCATGAGCGCACCATCTGTAGCGGTGCATTTGGTGAGCTTCTCAGCTAACATAGCCTTCGTTCAAAGTAAACCGAGTTAACACTATAAGGAACTGGAAAGACGGTAGTGTGAGACTAGACAACTGTTTGTCCATTCTCATCTTAAACACCCACTAGTCCTATAGTGCAAGTGGCCTCTAAAACACGAGAAACCAGTAACGAAAAGAACGGAAAGATCTCTGTTCTGGTCGCCTGTGTTTCGATCATATCTCCATTGTAGCAACCGACATTGAGCCTTCAGCATTCCTTTTCTCAGTCAGTGTTCGTGGTGTATTTTGGCTTGAAAACCACTATTGACTCACTTGCCCGACCTCGTCTGTAGGGTTAGTTCCGTCTTATAACAGGCCCAATAAAGTGCGTTAATTTTTCGGAATCCTTGTGTACCCACTTAATGCAGGTTGAGCATTTCTAGACTGTTATCCCAATCGTTTTCTACCTCGAATGACGTTCGAAGGAGTTGTCCGATCTCCCTATTCAACTGCCAGTTAGATAATATCCTGCAAGGAGCATTGAGAGGATCTTAGGGTTTCGGAATTGAAAATGCTAGTAACGGGCCTACCTTGAGTACGCTGACAACTTTGTTTTGCTAGTTCTGCAGGTAAAGTTGAGCCGGTTACATGATGTAACAGGTGTGTATGGTATACACTTTGTGCCTTCGCAATACAGTGTTAAGACGTTCAGTTATCATCTTACCTTTGTTGTTGCATACAGGTTGTTTGAGAGTACTTGTTACTTTCTCTCGGGTACTGCCATCTGATCAGCTTATAGAAATACTGACGAGACGTCATTTGCGGTTTTCTACACCAATCAGTGTTTATCATGCCTCATGTGGACAGTGTGGTTGTCTGTCTGCTTTTACTTTGAAGATCTGCAAGTTCATGACCGATAACGGGAGTAACGATGATACGCAACTTGCAGACTTCACGTACTCCATGTTGACGAAGCGTCTGGTACATCGCACACTGCTCCGAGTGACCTCTGACGGTTGGGCGAGAGTGCAAGATGGCCAGGTGACGGGATTTCACAGGGCACGAATGCTTTGACCATCCTATTGAGCAAAGTTGGTAGATGTCGCCTGTCAAGTTGGAAGGCGCGCCACACTACATCTCACCGGTTGGGAACACCCAAGCGTGACACCTATCCCACAGCTTAGCAACTCTGTGCATCTTCGTTTTTGTTTGCCTATCTCTTTTATACACTTCTATTTACATATCAATCAGTTATTTGGTAGATTACAGTCAGGGTCGATGATGGCCCTGACCATGGCATCGACACTACCCAACACTGGAAATGTACTTATTTATGCAT
This sequence comes from Paragonimus westermani, assembly GCA_008508345.1. NCBI lineage: Eukaryota > Metazoa > Platyhelminthes > Trematoda > Plagiorchiida > Troglotrematidae > Paragonimus > Paragonimus westermani. The sequence goes on along the minus strand of QNGE01005012.1, from coordinate 44,178 downwards.
GGTACTTTGCGAAGTGCTGCGTAGATTTGCACGAGGATTATGTGATCACGAATACATGCTGCGGTTTCTGTCGCAGTTGCCCCTCGCTTGAAACTACCTGTTTTGTGACCCTTGGTCGCTACCCACCCTCCGTAGGATTCACTTTGTTTGCTGAGTACCTTTCTCTGACACATAGTTATGATGACCTTCATTGCCCCTTGAACTTCTCCCCGAAAGTGCCACCTATGGGCTAATGTTTCACGTCGGCCATGTAGTTACACCGGCTAGTTACCGTCTAGTCGGGCTCAGCTGGCTTACTTGCATATGGTAACTGACGTTCACTCACACGTACACAAGTGATTTACAGCAATCACGTATGTTTCTTACGATTTTCAAGGCGCTTTACCCTTCCTACGTGCGTCGGGTCCTCCTCCATATAGTGGACCATCCATGTCGGTGTATGCACCACCGCCGCGTGTCAACGGTAGCGGTTATCCTCCGAGCTATGGCATGACACAACGCCATTCGGTAGCACCTGCTGCCGTAGAGGAATTTTCCAATTATGGTGGTTCTTATCGCGGCACTTTGGGTACTGATATCGGCGACGCAGACTTTTCAGGTTGTGATTCTCAGTACTCGTTCGGGGTTCGTCCATTGAATTTGTCCGAACGTAGGGGTACCTCTGTTGACTCTTGGCGTGGTTCGTCGCAACCTCGACATCCCTCAACAAAAATGTATTCTCGCGGGCCGGAGCGTTTTTACCCTCCTTCAGATGTCCCTGCAGGACCACGTTTTCCACCCAGATTTACGCACTCAAGCTACAGCCCTCGGGGGTTTCGAGGATCGTACGCTGGGAGACCTCGAAGAGGATTAAATCCTGGTATACTGGATTCAGGTAAATGAACATAAATCCTCCCTGGTAGATCTAGTAATTTGCCTTAGTTTTTCAACTGCTGTTGTTTAGTCACCTTGATTACGTAGCGATTTTGCTTTTTTTCTTCTGACATTTACTTCTCACTTAAATCAGAAACCGGTTGTGGTTTTCGAAACAGTCCTTTTTTGACATTTGGTTGAATCACTCACCCCGGATAACCATTTTAAGGTGGCGTTTTTATTGTGATTCAGTCATACTTCCGTATACTATGTGTGCATTACTCGTCGCTATTTTCAATACGATGTTTGCGGTGTTCTAACCCCCTGTTTAGACGCTGTCCCCCGTCGTCCGGTATCGCCACTTTACTGTGAGCTATGTAAAGTCAGCTGTGCTGGGCCGAAGGCCTTCGGTGAACACCAAAACGGACAACGCCACAAGAAACGCGTAGCTCAAGTAATTTGTGCTTATTTTCGTGATGTCGGTTACTTTCCTCGTGATATTGTGTAATTATGATGCAAAGTCACATCATGCACCTCACACGTTCGCCGACCGTGGTTGGAGATAACAGTTGATAGACCTGTGAAACGATGGCACTCAGTATCGCGGAATCTTTGTCTAGCTTTCAATTGTGGCTTTCATTCGTTAAATGCGAGTATTTCGATATTGATTATGGGAGAGTAAGTATTTAACAGAATTGTCACCTTTCTCTCCTCTTTCACTTCTAATTTATGAATGTCTACTTACGGTTTTATGACATTTAAGCATCAATATCCACTACTGATCTGTTGCTGTGGGTGATTTTGATGCTCTTGGTAAAGCGAAGTAAGGTTTAGTGATGGCGATGATTTTTCTGGAAACGTGTAGATCTACTGATGTGGCTTTACATCCTTGGGATCTCCACGCTTATTCAGGAGTGTACATTCACACATGTCCTTAACCGATCTTCAATAATGTCAATAGTTAATTGAGACAGAGAAGAGGAAATCGGGCTACTTTGCCACATATCATTATTGTTAGTAAAATCGGTGGAGTCCAGATTGTGCCTTCATGTGACCGAGATCTAACAACAGCATGTCTTTAGAAAGCCATGTTTTACTGGACTTGTCCATTCTCAGTAAAACCGTTCTGAATTGGCGCTCTGTCTACTGACTTTTCAATGTCCTACACCGATACAATTCCCATCCTTTATGACAGTGACCAGGTTCCAGTGTCTGATTGAGTACATAATGAATACAACTACAGTTGTAACGAAACCTGGTGTCACGTGTTAGCCTACAGACGTTCACGACGGTGCGATGTTACTCAGACTATCATCCCAGTGGCTGTCACTTATTACATGAACCATTTTCAAGAACAAATTTATCCTTATCACTTCAAATTTTTGGTCTGCTGAAGCCCAGTGCAAACTCGACACGAACAATCGTGTACTCAGTGCCAAAACCTTTGTTCTAAACCGGCTTGCTGGTGCCGATGAATGTTTCGAATGGTCAGCATCAGCATCACAGACAACAATGCATCAGTGGTTCGCACTGATGCTCAACTGTCAACCTTGTATAAATAGAGTNCAAACAGCCAAACTGTAGGTGAAAGTAGGGCGCATCAGCAAGACAGCTTCCGTACCGCTTTCACTACCACACGTCATTAGGTGCATCCACTTCACAGACAACTCGGCCAAACGAAGACAACACTCACGCCACTGAGCTCGGTTAGTCGCCATCTCACCAAACGTCTCTGGTCACCGACTCTGTGGGTCGCGACAACCCTAGTCTGGGAGACGAGCCCGATTTACAGTGGCCAACTCCCTCGTGAACGACTTCACTTCTCCACGTCAGGTCATCGTCTTACCATCTCGCACATTACAGCAGTCGGTCGCAGCATCGGTAAAGAGTGTTCGGTGTGACAGGCGACTGGCTGGCATTCCTAGTACAATACCCAACCATCTAAGTGAAGTGGGTGAAGATGTGAGAGGTGAGCGGAAGAATTCGTTTGACACTCACTACCGTATACTGGTTTCCTGACCTCTTCGTTGTTTACCGGTTGATGCCATCCGATACGAGAGGTCGAACGCAGACACCGGTGGACAGATACCTGAAGACAGTTCACGTGTTCTACCCTGAGTGGCCATGTTTCGTTGTCGTAAGGTAGCACAGCCCACACTGTTGCCTTATATACGCGACCCCTAAGCCTGAGAGAGATACCTCTCTGCCGTTAAAGATGCCCCAGATTGGCGAACACCGTCCGAGCCTCAGAGATACGTACATCTATCCCAGCCCCTACACCTCCACCGTTGTTGATGCAGCTTCCCGAGTACACAAACCGGTGAACAACCCTCATGACTTCATTGTGTAACATTTAATTTAGGTGATCACACCAATCTTGCATTTTGAGGTTGCAAAGCGCGTTCCGACGCATTTGGCAGAATGTGAAATGTCGTCTAGAGTTGTGTGTTGTTTGGAAGTTGTCAAACAGCAACACCTTGTCGTCAGCATAATCCTGATTAGTCAGTGTTCCACCAGTTAGATGATCCACACCGGCATCTTGTGAGTGCCATAGCTAGTCCTTCATTATTCTGTCTATGGCAGATGTGAACAGCCTTCGTTCACACCTTTCCTGGTTCTGAAACTCTCAGACCGTTCGCGGTAAACTTCAGCGTGAGCTGGAGTATGGGAATACAGTGCCGACAGTATGTTCATATACTTGGTCGGTAAACCCGTGCGTTTAAACTACTCTAAAAGTGTAGACCGATTCACCAAATCGAACACACCTTAGTGGTCGGGAAATACGGCGATTGTTGGCCTGCAGTGCACATGACGTTGCTTCAGAATTTGACGAGTAGTAGAAATGTGATCTATACATCCCCGCCCAAGGCGAAACCCTGCCTATTACTCCCTAACGTTTACCTCCTGAACTGCAGTGAGTCGACAAAGTATAATGGATGCCAAAACCCTAGTAATGACTGTTGTCAAATTAATTCCCCACTTGTTTTCACAAGGGCACCTGACACCTTTCCTGAATATGGAAACTATTGTCGATTGACTGCAGCACGGAGGGATCGTCTCCGTCGTCCAAACGAGTTGAAACAACTGCGTCAGAGCCCTTACTAATGCCTCCCGATCTTGTTTGAAAAGTGCCGGCCCGACATCATCTGGACCAGCGGCCCTATTACGTTTGAGAGCCGAAATGCAATTGCGAACGAAATGACAACGTACCAATGTACGATCTGACTCCAAGTACGTGCTCCAATAAGAACGACAGTGTTGAGTGGAACCCCGTTACCTATAACTGACAGCTGTGTGGTCTATCTGAGACCAGGCCTGATTCGGGAAGGTGGGCGTCAATTATAGCAATGACGTGCGCGATGCTCCAAACTAGTGTCTGCTAGAAATAGCTTATGTTCAGCGCCCAGCTGCAATAATCGCCCTTCATTACTTAGGGTGTGATGCTATTCTAGGTGTGCTACCTAGACGAGATTCGGCCTCACCAAGTCGGCCGGCCTGGGTGTTTGTATCTCCGGCCGGAACGATCATATCAAAACCATGTGTCGACCGAAGGAGAGCGGCCATGTCTTAACAAAAGGCGTCCAGTCCAATTCAGCGGAGGCCGTTGTGCTGAGGATTATACGAACTCCAGCCTGATAGTTAACGGTGGCCGTGGATTCACCCGAAGTGTATAATGAGTATGAGGTAGACTGTGCGGGTGCTGTTAGTTCCGTACGTTGACTACTGTTGTGGATCCTAGTGTCTGAGATACAGCAGATATCGCAACTCAACGAGTCTAGCGTTCATGCAAGAGCGACCTGTTGACCTATTTGTCTTAGAGTGCAAACGTTGAGGGCACTTATATTAATTCTTATTCTAGGTCTAAGAAGTGGACGAAGGAGGCTTGGAGCTGAATGGTAAGAGATGGAATTTACTAGCTCAGTGTTACTACGATTAGCTGTATCTTTTGTGGGACCTCTAGAGTGTTGATCAGAAATGGGGGTCGGGGGGATCCTGAGAGCTAAATTTTATAGGACACTAAGAGAATGGTGACAGTAGGAAACAGGGCGACCCGATTTATACTGCGAGACGGCCGATGCACTGGAGTTACTGGTGTTGTGATTATTCAGGGTTGTATTTGCACTGGAATACTGTCAATACGCCCAGACCTATACGGGGAAACAATTATGGTTCTCAGCTAAAGCCTTCGGCTCGAAAGCCTGTACCGCAAGACAGTAGATGGATGGCAGTGTACCACAACTGGTACATTTTTCGGAAAAAAATGCCATCCCCGAACCTGGAGGACCAGGAGACTGTAGTTTGTGAAAACTCTACTTGTTGTCTGCTTAGTATGAATAACTCTGTGGGTGTGGTAACCACCGTCCAGTTTAGCCCAATGGGTCATCGAGATTCACAAGCCGTCTCGCCGCGTCAAGGTCCAGTCTCGTTTCTGATGGTACTCCACAAAACAGGTGCAACAATCATCTGAAATTATCGGTTAGTTAAGTCTCATGGTTCACTCGTCACCGTAAGGCTCTATCACCCTATGCGTCTAGTTGTATACCCGGAACTGTTGTCTATGTACTGTGAGGTATTCGTAGTGGTTCGGTTGGACACTGGAATTGTCGTTGGCGGTTCCTTACCTACGGCTATTGAGGGCGTAGGCTGTAATTACGAACAGCTGACGTGTGTCAGGATACCTTTTGCCACTCTAATCCATCCCTCAACCGAACACCACGGACTAAATTATTAACCGGCATCCAATTCATCACGAAGGGTCTCACCGACGTACAGCTCGGTTTCCGTCGTGTCCCTTATTGAACACTGGAGTTGCAGTGTATTAAAATAGACGGATGTGGAACATTACGCGATAGCGCACACAGATGAACTCTGAACACGACATACAGGACAATTTACGATGTGACTTCATCTCACATGAACGTGACTAGGTTCAACTTCCCACCCTGTGTTTTTCCTAAAAGAATTGTTACTTGTTAATGATGAGGTTTTGCAATGTGTACTACACTGCAGCTTATTGACTGATCTGCTCAGGTATCTGAGTGTTTTAGGTGGCCCATGCAAACAGAACTGCTGGCTTATGTAGACATCAACTTTGGAGCAGTCATCTATGGTGCCCACGACACTTAACACCGGTTCGAGTGGATGATTACCGTTACAGTTAGAATTCATGATGGCTTCCTAAGCAATATTCGGTGTTATGGTCTATTTTACATCATTCAAAATACCACGAACCAGATTGTTGTGGATTAGATCGCTCTAGAACTGGTTACTTTTTATATTGTACAATGAAATTAAGGGACAATATTGAAGTTACTTGATTTCCAGCAAAGCTGTTGAGCTATTTAGCGATTAATTCATAATCACCGGCTTTTTGCACTCGATACTGCATCAGCAGGTTTCGCCTGACGAGTTAACAACGAAGGGCTTCATTTCCCCAAATTCTTATTTTTCTTGTATCAGAATGAAGCTATTGAACGTCTCCAAAAGACCAGTGATGACGTTACTGTTCTACTTAAAACTGTTTCCCCATCGAAAATCCACGAGTTGCGTTGTGACCTGTGCGACGTCGGTTGCACCGGTGCTGAGGCATACGCCGCACACTTGGCCGGTAAAGCTCATCAGCGTACTCTCCGATTACATCGCGATCTGGGCAAACCAATACCAGAAACAGAACCCGTGCCCGTTCCCAGCACGGTTGCTAAACCGGCGAAAAAAGCCGTATCCAAAACGAACGCGGGTACATTTTTGGTACTGTTGCAATGTTCGCACACTTTCACCCGTTTCGGGTTCATTGACAGATGTATTCATATAACTTCTTTCTTTTTACGGCATATTAAGCTGGACACCAATTTTCAAATGATGGACATTGTTTACTAATGTCAGTATCCTAGATTTGATGGTCTGAGGTTGTTTTTGTCAACGTGAATCAGAGTTCAGCACTTTTGCCAGAGTGGTGCGCAAGTATCGGTGTTTTTTGGTAACTGATTAACGTTGTGAGCCATTTTTGTTGCTGCTTCTCAACCTGCGCTTGACTTTGCTTGAATTTTTTCACACGTTGGTTGTTGAGCTCACCCATGTGTGCACAAGCTTTCTACAATGTACTAGTTTCAGTTGTACTGTCGCATGCATAGTAATGTATAGTCACATTAGCATTGATTGAAGTATGTATATTCCTATCCCCTCCTTCCATCATACTGTGGTTTGTTCTTATGGTAGTTTTATGACAGTTAGGCCGCTAGTTCGTTGTTGTCGATGGTGATGATGCTGTTGATGTCTAAATTTGTGCACCACAATGAATGGAAAGTTTCAAGGGAAACTGAAACAATGGAGCATATTCTAGTATTACTAGCACCTTTGGCTCTGCGCTGTCATTGTGATAGCTTCTCTTTATTATCTTTCATGCTAAGTAGCCAGTGATACTGTACGAATTCAAGGCCCTGATCTGTGGCACTTTCGTCCTCCACCAGCTACCGCTTCCAACAGAACTCCTTTCGAAAAGCGCGCTGCGCTACAATCGATTGTTGTTTGGGAATTTGTCAGATCCAGCTTAGCTCTCGTAACGTGCTCACCGCGCGTATCGTCACTTTAAGTTTATCTACTCGAGAGGGTCAGCAAACTCCATCAATGTTCATACAATTTTGCTGCATTCGGACAGTACCGTTCGTGCGTTTGTAATCGAACTCAGCGAATCTTTCAACGCAGTCCGCACACTGATAAGCCGTTTCACATTTGACCGGAAGACTGACATATTGAAGCTCTGTACAAACTCTGCCTTCACTGGGAAACTATTAGCAAACCGGCACCACGGTAGGTAGCGGTGTCTGACAACTATCTTCCGGTCTTCCATTATCGTCAGTGCGTTGTGTCTGAACACCGTCCATGCCACGCATCCGGTTCTCCTCTGGAGACTGATGTCCAAGTTGAACTTTAAAATCTCTAGCCAATATGGAGATGTTTAATCTGCTTCAGAATGTAGAATCGGACGAACGTAAGCCGATATAACGGACAAAATGTTTTTCTGATTTGCATTAACAGATTTTAATCGGTCTACTGAGTCTGTCAGATAAGATGTGATTGTTCATTGAGATTCAGTCGAGGGAACGTAAATACGCTCTGAAATGCATCGCATTTCCCAATCCAGCTTTGCTACGAGATTCAGCTTCGGCGTTATCAGAGACCTTGCGAGAGAATTGCTTGGATCGAAAGTCGTCTAGAGGTGAGCTCAAGTGAATAACGGTACTAGAATCATCGACTCGCGTCCTCGACGTACAGCACACATCAAGCTCCACATTCGGGTATGTAATAACTAAAGCATCTTGCCGACCTACTTGTTGCGCAGTACGGATCTTGATGGCACCTATATTTGCCCGTTGTCCTGGCTTTCGGTGACAATTATTACCTGCGACTACGTCGGAAATTATTATGGGAAGGTGGTAATGAGTGAACAGAGTCACTGTTGAGAGAACGACATTCTGATACTTCCCGTTCGTTTACGCTGCGGATTGGGTTTGGTTTTGATGAACCTTGCTCCGAGTCTCTGACTCCAAAGTCTGACCGGCTAGGCGGCAGGAGACAGTTTTCTTGAGGGACCGACCTTACTCGGAGCAAATGGCTCAAGAGCTCGCCTAACATCATTGTCAATCACTGTGATACTGTCTACATTGCTGACGATGGCGACCATGTATTTTCAAGCTTTGATTATTTGGTCGATACATACGGAGTGAATTTCATAGTATGTCCATTGATTTAGAAGAGAACCAGCTGTGAAAAATCTGGGCTTCTGTGGAACTTGAGCCAGTGTCGATGATCGCATACTTTTTTATTCGACATGTGCCCTTCCATTTGCGATGCGAATTTTTTTCGGAGCTCAGATGCGGCACATTCAGACTCGGCCTTCCACCCATTGTGCTTTATCATGTAGAATCTATTAAGGGATCCAAAAAGCGACATACATCAGTGACTCACCGGACTTCGGTCGCACTATCCCACTATCACTACTTTTGTGTATCAAATTTGTACTACTGATGAGTAGCGTGCTTTTCCGTTAATCATTACAAGTGGTTTATCCGGCTGAACCAATTTTTTATCAAGTTGTTCAGGTGGTCAGCATTATAATTTCTAACATGTGTATACCTGTTGGTCTTGTGATTAGATGTCGAAATCGTGTTGTGCACTTTTTTTCCGATGTATGTGTTGGACGAGTAACAGAATTTCAAAAACATTCTTCTGCTTATTGATCCATCAATTTTTCTGAATTTTTTTCTCTTAAATGAGAACCCATCATTCTTGTTGTTAAAGTGTTCCCCGTTATTTCGTTCAGAGGACATTCTAATGATTCTGCTTTTCGCTCGTCAACCAAAGGTACCACCGGACCAATTAAACCGAAATCCGATGTTCCGTTCAATGGGGCTGCATCGTCAGCACCGTCCTCAAATGTAGCCGCTGCCAGCGCGACTACGTGTCCCCAATCCACCGATGCTTCCATCGTGCCTACAACAACGTTTAGCGATACATCATCACAAAAGAAGGATTCGGCGCAACCGGTGGTTGATGATAGAAAAGCTGTTGGCGCTGAATTTATTGAAGTGGTGAGCTACGTTTGTCTTGTTCGTTTTGCCACCTGCTTCGGAATATGATAACAAACTGTTCTGTTGTACTGTCTATAGGCTGTCTATACACAGAATGAATTCGTATCAATGAATATGCTTGAAACCATTTGCTATTTACGTTTCCCACCGGTTTATATGTACCTGAGCTTCTAATAAACCAGTCGACTACTTTCACCTGCCCCTGATTATTCCGTTATTAATAGGTGTTGGAAACTTGAATAAGCATACATCTAGGATGGTTCACCCATTGGAGGGAAAAACTCACGGTCACAACATATTTACGAGCTGTGCGCAACTCAGCAACCGGGTAGTGTAACCGTACTAAGTGAGTCGACTCGCTACATCTAATACGAAGAGTGTAGATCCGATTGAAAAGAAAGATTATAATCAGATGTAACAGGTTACGGAACCACGGATGCTCTAATTGGACGTCATAAACCACAGGTATGCGATGGGATGTGTAGAGTAATTATTCAGCTTGTAGTAGCGGTGTTTGGTTGTCAATAACACGAGTAAAAAGTTCCGAATGATCACCGTATCTACTGCTACTTGGGTTTGGTCATTTCAGTACTATCCAACCTACATTTGGCATTGCATGTCAATTGGACGCGTATACCTTTCAGTGTATAAAATGAAAACCGAACTTCTTCCAGCTCATCGGTTTACCATATGGGCCAGTGTATCATTACATATTTGGAACCGCTTCTACATGACTGCTTCCATTTTGTTGATCATTTTGTCATGTCCCGACTTTTCAGCATGCTTAGTTCTTTGTACCTTTCAGATGACCAATTCTGGTGGTAAGGGCGCGCACTACCGATGCAATCTATGCGAATGTCAGTTTACCAATGCGGACGCCAAAGAACTGCACTTGAAGGGTCGTCGTCATCGCGTGCAATATAAAAAGAAAGTGGATCCAACACTGGTGATTGAGCCAAAGTCGGCCAGCGTTTTTCATCAAAAGGTTGCCCGAAACGAACGTCTGTCCGAACGGGTAACAACACTTCAGCATATTATTCTTTGCCACGCTTGCAGTGGATTTCAGGATTTTATCGCCTCCTCAATGTGATGTGCTTAGCTGTCTGTAACTTTACTCCGTCTTTTTCTGAGTAAAGCCTTATCATAGATTCAGTTCACTTCGGCGGTTATCTGTTTGTTTTGTTTCACGAAAGGTCGTCGTAGGATCCGATCAGCACATCCTCGAGATAATGACAGAACCGGAGTGTTACTCGCCAATGGTTGGTGAACCCGTGTCAGTCTTACAGTTTAATACACATCTGCTGTGCTTACTCTCTTCCCATTCACTAGATGCTTAACCCTGAACCTGGTGTCACGTCCAGTTTACCCGTAGGTACATTTGCCATACTGGAATAAGTGTCAGCCGGTAGTGTTGAAGGACTGGCTGTTAATTTGGTGTATCATCCAGGATGTGTCCAGTTGCACTGTCAGGTGAGTGCCTGGTCTTGTCGGTTACCTGATTAGCCTGTCGTTATGACTGAAGCCAGAGAGCTCTTCGCTGATACGTCACCGCGGATGGTTCGTGCTGCACAGCTAGTGGCTCCGCTCATACATCACGTATCCAATGTAAGTCCGAAAAAGTAAGAGCGGGATGTGTGCGTTAAGAGTTTTGTTGCCCAACCGACCAATGTTGACCATCTCTCGGGAACAAAAATGCCACAGATCCTCCAGTTGTGAGATGTACGCCTAAAAGACGTTTGAAAACTGGAACAAGCGGGGTTTCTGTGTATAGTGCATTCTATGGAGAGTTGTGAATACAAACAGATTTGCGTTATGGATAAGAAAAACTAGTATTTCAGGACACAGTGCACCAACGTAGCTGAAGGAGAAAAAGTGGCAGCCACTGTGACAACCTTCTAAAAAGGAGCAACTGGTTTTATGTAAATACCCAAAGTCTTTGGTTCGCACAAACAAATAATATACGATTGTGTTAATTTACCAGCGTCAAACTTGTCGCCACATGATCGTACAAACACGACTCACGGCTCATATAATTCGTTTGCGTACTGCGCGCTTAAATTTGTTGCCACAAATTACTTTCAAACACGAATGTGTATTTCCGTGTGATGTGATGACCAATTGCGATACGACTAGGGTTGCTCGCCATTCAGTCTTCTTTTGTAGTGTTTTCTATCGGTCACCCACCGTCTGTTGAGTTATAGATTGTGAAAGTAAACATTGTTTATCAAGGTTAACATCTCAATCACTTTGGGAGAATCCTCACCATGGACATCACAGTGACATTTGTTGCTATGGTCCCACCTGACTCGACTGCAACACAAGCGCCATCATACTGAAACTCGCAGCAGGGAGCTTGATAATCACTTAAACCGTCTGCCGTTAAGAACGTTTTCGATTTCCGGACCGTACATAGAATTACGTATTTGTGGTGTCAGGGTTGGGTTGCAGTTTTATTGAATGTTTCTGATTTAATTCAGGCAATCAGTAGCTTTAATGTTACCCATGCCGGTTCGTCTCTCGGCCTGAGCCCTTGTATCTCACGGAGGTAGTGACTAGGGGCGTTAGCAGTTGTAGCGGTCAGTCCGGTCCAATGACGTGAATACAGTTCTTTGATTGAATTTTCTTTTAGGTTTACTGCAGTTAGTGAAAGTCACAAAGGAGCTGTATCGCGGATGCTACCCAACTCTCACCTACAGCTCTTTTCCCGAGGTGTGAGCACTGACTTTGGACGCTGGGATTTAGATGTTTTTTTAGTAATTAGGTCCCATCCATTCCCTTACTAATTTGGGTTTGTTTACCAGTCATATGACAGCTGAGCATCAGCGTAAACTACTACTGAATTTCAGTCATTATTGCTACATTGCCCTTTATTATGACGATGATTCCATTACCACCTTATGCGTATACATAACTGGACAAAAAAAGCGGACGGAAGGGTTGGACGTTGGTTAATCAGCGTGGATTTCCTTTTGATAACATGACAACAGATGAAACATGCGTTATGTAGCTTACCGACAATTTGCAGAGGAGAGTCAGTGCTGTACCGTTCATCAGTGTTGGACTATCTCATGAAAGTAAATCCACATCTTTTGTTTATTTCTTTCCCGCGTTCGCTGAATGTTTCCTGGCCTTTAATCGTGCACCTGTGAAATCTCCATGTCCAGGGGAGTTTGTTCCCACCACCTCGTCCTGGTGGCCCATCCTGGACTGCGTCGATTGGCACGAATGATCAGATGCCACTTCCTAGTCAGCCTTTTGGACGATTCGATTTTCGGAACCAGGCACCGACCACCCTCTTGCAATCTCCGCCCGTTCCATTTCCCGATATGACAATCGAGAATCGCTACATGAGTATCAAACACTCGCAGATCATTCCAACTGAATTGGAGGCGAAGGTATAAATGTACTTTTAGGATGTAAAATTTGTGCTACTTAGTCTTTACGTACAGATTCAGCATATATTTAAGGTGATGGTTTTACTTTGCAGTCATTTGTCGTTTTTAGGCGATGAAAACAGCGGTCAGCATCTGCGAACATGCCCTGAAGGATATAAGTGACAATCTTGTAAAGTCCATGATGGAAGCGTCGGATGATTGCTTCGAGAATACCAAAAGCGATAGTGAATCTGATCAGGATGTCAATTGCTCACCCAGAGAGAAGAATGCCGACAAAACTTGTTTTCCATCAGAGGAAGACCGTTTTCTTCGTGGGGTAGTTCGCATCGGATCTCTTGGCAAATGCCTTCTCTTACGCGGGGACCACGAAGCACATCTGGCGTTGGTTTGTGCAGAATGGCCCACTACGGAAGCAGTCAATTTTGTCCATGAAAAACTTACGCAACGCTTAATGGTAAGCTGACATTTTTAACCCTTAAGATCTTCCGTTTGTCAATTTAGTTTCTAACTTAGATTGCCATTTCTTTCTGCCTTCCAATTTGTTCTCCCTGACTCTTGGTTGCTAGTCGCTGGATCACCGGTTCGCTTATGACGTGAGCTCGATCCCACCCAAAGGAGTGATCACAATTCGCGTTTCCCGGGAGGAAGATGCTGATGAGGACACGCCAAATGAGGAAGACACGAGTCCCGAGACAGTGGAGTCCGTAACCACGCAACAATGGCCTACCATTATTGTACACATTCAAGTTACCTCTAGCGCGGTTGGGGAGGCCGAATTGGTGGAGACTGAGACAAGTGGTAAGAATAATCGTAGCTTCCTTGCCTTCATACTTGTTCCTCTGTTTCAGCGTGTTCTAAGTGGCCAGTTAATTGATGAAGATAGGCTTACCTATCACTAAGAGGAAGCCTGTACGCAGACAGGCAGATCGGTGGAACAACGACAAAATCCGTCCGCGTTTTCAGGTTCTTTCAAGTGTGCGCTTTAATATTTCGGGTCCATACCTAGAGAGTGTATTGTGACCAAAACAGCTCACTACCTTTGTGAACGCGTACGAAGCATGGCTAGACTATTATAAATACGCCAGATGCGTGAACTAGATGCAAGCTGATATCATGACTAGATGTGAGAGAAGCTGGTTCTGGGTGATGTCTAACTGTGTTTGATATTTCAACCGAAAAGTGGGGTGCGCGTAGGTTTGAGTGCTTGTGATAATTCATTGAACTGGTGCATTCACAATCCAACTAGATCATGCAAAACCACGTGCTGCAGTTTGTATAGATGGTGGGACTATTGGCGTTTCGTGTGACTGTGTTCATCATCATCATCATCATCATCATAGACAGCAAAACATCAGTGGTTCACACTAATGCTTAACTGCCACACAACCATGAAGAAACAGCAAACCCTGTATAGAGAGAGAGAAGGAAAAAGAAGGGGGCGGGAAGGGACCTAACTACTGAAAATGACTACGTCCCTATTCAAACATTCAGCATCAAGGTGCCTACACCTTGCAAACAACACAACCGAGCTGCAAGTGAGAG
>QNGE01005012.1:14972-28351 GCA_008508345.1 Paragonimus westermani | reverse complement strand
TCAGTCTTTAAGCTACGTTTCAGTTTCCTACGGACATCTCTTCTACACTTGTTATATGAACTGCCAGGAGGGATGTTCCGCCTGGCATCTAACAACTCCAGAGATTTCTCCGAGATCCAATGTTTGACCATTCCATGTACCCCCGTGCCGCATGCTAATGTACCTGCTTCACGAATGGCCTGTGTGATCTGGGTCCAGGAGCGATCAGGATCTTCGGAGTGAGAACTACTGAAGCAGGTTTCTAAGCTAGTTTGATACTTATGCTTTACCGACGGTATTGTCAGTTTCTCAACAGCCAATCGTTGTACTCACGCTTCAATCCAAGTGATTATGTCTCACGAAAGATGACGCGCACCATCAAACCGACATTCCACAGCAGTCAGTCTGCTCTTTGTTTGGATTCGTCAGATAGAAATTGTGTAATTAGGGATCATGCCGGCAACACTTCACGTAACGGTGTGAACTTTTTACGCACTCAGTCAGTCCTGTGAACATCACCAATGAGTGGAATGTTTGAGTATCATTGTTGTGTGGCCTGTTTACAATCCATTGGTGCGGATGGACACATTCGGACTGCCAGTCTGCACTGGTTGCGGCTTCAAGGATTTGGATTGAAGAAGGACCGTTTTCGGTCAACAGGTATACCTATCAAAACCTTTCTCTCTTTCTGTCTTATGGGCACACATCATCGCATCGAATGAAATTCCCTTAGTTTAAGCAAAGTTTTCCACTCGTGTCTGATGAAGGCCACTTTAGCTAGTATCGAGCTGTTATGAAATGAGTGTCATTGCCGATGTTTTATATTTCGGGTTTAATCCGATCTGTTTGGTAACAAGCACTACTGCGTGTCTTGTCTGTTTAGATCGTTGACACACGAATTCCGTTTAGCCATTCTTTTTCAATTCCGTACACATTTATGTCCTATGGCTTCATCTGACCTGGCTACGGTTTCTCGAAAAAAAACAAACAAATTTCTTGATTAACGTTAACTTTCAAACAGTTCAGTATCAGATTATCCGTGTTATTGTGTGTTTCGTTCTGCCGAAAGAATCCGTTTCAGTCTACTCGTTGAGTAAACTGTATGTTATTCAGTCGATTTCTTACCAATGACATTAGCCTAAGTTCCAAGAGTCTGCTTTTCTCAGAGCGTTACCAGATTCAGGCTCTGAGGGACTCCACATGTGATCTACTTGTCATCGACTGTTCTCCCCATGATGATTTTAATATGGCTCACCAAGGCCTTCCGTGTTCAGATCCATTATGCATTCACCTTTTTCTTTGGGTTCACAATTTTAGCCGAGTGCTTCAATCGCGTTGCTTCGGGTGCCGTGAAAGCAGACGGAGAACAACCTAATGAGGCTCTTAATGCTGCTTTGCACACTGCCCCCGAACAGCCGTCGGCCACCACCACCACCACCAAAAACAAAGGCTCCCGTTCACGTGGGCGACCCATGTTCGCCCACGGGGAACGGGTTGACAAGACCAGTTGTTTAGATGCGCTGGATGCCATCGACCAGGCTAAGTGGTTCCAGGTGGGTCAACTCGCACGTGTGTGATCACCATCACATTGTTGATCTCAAATTCCTATTGCTTCTCTACCCGATATTGAGGGTTGGGAGGAGGAGGAGAATGGTTGAAACGTTGCGTTCGAGTTGACTCTTACTGCTTCTGAAACCAACATGTCTAATCGCTTGACTGTGTCATGCATCTTTGTAGTTCCTGATTTTATTTAAGCCTTCATGACCTTGGTCTTATTCTCTTGTGCTTGATAGATATCCATGAAGTTACCGTCTATTTCAACCACGTGCCAGACTGGCGTTCACTGTTACCTCTCTGATCGTCTATCAATCTTGCGGTTTTCCAGATGCTCTGGAAATTCAGTTTTCTTAATCTTGACTCGAGTGTGACTACCGGTTTGAAAATAACCAAACTGATTTGAAACGATTAACTTTTAATAATAATAGGCCATTTATGGAGTGGATTTATTCTTCGTAACTCTGTCATGTGATATATAACAAAAATCCCTGCAAAATATGACGTTACACTAAAAGCAACTTATGTTCATCGTTTATTTAACCAATCAAAACAGATGCGTTTCATCACACTAACAAATAGCATCACGCTTTTGTACCTCACGCTGTGGTCCAATACAAACGTAACGGTGTAAACTATGCACTCATAAAACCCTTTCTTCATTGTCATTTCAAGTTTGCAAGTTTGTAACTCCTCACGAGTAGCGTATTTGCTGCTATTGTCAGCCGACATTCCTAAGCATTAAGGAGATCACTGACGCCAGAGAAAGTCACCTTCTTTACGTGTTCATGCTAAGAGGACAATCTGATGCTGAATAGGTTAAATAGTATGAACAGTCTGTATGCTATGTACTTTGTACCTTCAGGGTGTAGTGTTATAGGACTGGACTGACAGTGATCCTACCTCTGTTATTGCTAGCAGGTTGCTGGAGACTGTCGATCGCTGGTCAGCGTCATTCGTCATCTGGTAGTACTACTGGCGTCGTGTCTACAAGGATAGCGAGAACACGTAATGCATTCGCAAACCTCCGTCACTCGTGGCGTCTCAAGGACGTTCATCTCTTAATTAAAGACAATACAGTGCATTTGTGAGCTCACTTCTGCTCTGTAGATCGGAGACCTTGCCAATTTGTACACAGATTCAGTATTTGATCACCGTTGTGTCTGTCGACCAGCTTGTTTCAAGTGGACTGACCTTGTGAACAACGCGACAGTCCGTCGGCCTATGTTTTTGAGAATGTGCAAGTTCGCGCCCGGCAACCGAGCGATCAAAAGTATTCCACATATTGGACACACATGGAGTGTGTCCATAACGTGTCCATAACGTGTCATAACGTGAAAAGAAGACATTGTGTTAGAGGAAAGGAAATGGGTGTAGAATGAGGAATAAAAAAATTACACAGGCACAGTTCCGCAACACGAACGCCATTAACTGCGCCACGTCGGTCAGCGTCCCAAAACAAAACTGTTCACTGTACTTCGGATACCAGCTAAGAAGTCGGGAGCGCCCTACTGAAAGTCAGTTCAGTATCACCACTCTTGTGTCCTGAACCCAGCCATATGCTTCAGACCTAACCCATCACTCAAGCAAGGCATGGTGTGGCAGGCGGTTGATTGGCCTTCAGGAGATGTGGCCAGGGCAACGAAGCCTGAGAGGACATCAGCTTGTTTTGAGGGTCGACAGTCTCTCCGTTTCGAAAACAAGTCTGCGAACTTCGTCATCGTAGACAGCAATGCATTACTGGTTCACACTGATGCTCATATACCACACAACCACGTTAAAGAGGTGGGAAGATGCAAAGAAGGGGAGAGGAAGGGATCTAATCACTAAAGAAATAGCTACATCGATATTCAAACATTCAACCTCAACGTGCGTACACCTGGCAAACAAACAGCCAAACTGTAGGTGAAAGTAGGGCGCATCAGCAAGACAGCTTCCGTACCGCTTTCACTACCACACGTCATTAGGTGCATCCACTTCACAGACAACTCGGCCAAACGAAGACAACACTCACGCCACTGAGCTCGGTTAGTCGCCATCTCACCAAACGTCTCTGGTCACCGACTCTGTGGGTCGCGACAACCCTAGTCTGGGAGACGAACCCGATTCACAGTGGCCAACTCCCTCGTGAACGACTTCACTTCTCCACGTCAGGTCATCGTCTTACCATCTCGCACATTACAGCAGTCGGCCGCAGCATCGGCAAAGAGTGTTCGGTGTGACAGGCGACTGGCTGGCATTCCTAGTACAATACCCAACCATCTAAGTGAAGTGGGTGAAGATGTGAGAGGTGAGCGGAAGAATTCGTTTGACACTCACTACCGTATACTGGTTTCCTGACCTCTTCGTTGTTTACCGGTTGATGCCATCCGATACGAGAGGTCGAACGCAGACACCGGTGGACAGATACCTGAAGACAGTTCACGTGTTCTACCCTGAGTGGCCATGTTTCGTTGTCGTAAGGTAGCACAGCCCTCACTGTTGCCTTATATACGCGACCCCTAAGCCTGAGAGAGATACCTCTCTGCCGTTAAAGATGCCCCAGATTGGCGAACACCGTCCGAGCCTCAGAGATACGTACATCTATCCCAGCCCCTACACCTCCACCGTTGTTGATGCAGCTTCCCGAGTACACAAACCGGTGAACAACCCTCATGACTTCATTGTGTAACATTTAATTTAGGTGATCACACCAATCTTGCATTTTGAGGTTGCAAAGCGCGTTCCGACGCATTTGGCAGAATGTGAAATGTCGTCTAGAGTTGTGTGTTGTTTGGAAGTTGTCAAACAGCAACACCTTGTCGTCAGCATAATCCTGATTAGTCAGTGTTCCACCAGTTAGATGATCCACACCGGCATCTTGTGAGTGCCATAGCTAGTCCTTCATTATTCTGTCTATGGCAGATGTGAACAGCCTTCGTTCACACCTTTCCTGGTTCTGAAACTCTCAGACCGTTCGCGGTAAACTTCAGCGTGAGCTGGAGTATGGGAATACAGTGCCGACAGTATGTTCATATACTTGGTCGGTAAACCCGTGCGTTTAAACTACTCTAAAAGTGTAGACCGATTCACCAAATCGAACACACCTTAGTGGTCGGGAAATACGGCGATTGTTGGCCTGCAGTGCACATGACGTTGCTTCAGAATTTGACGAGTAGTAGAAATGTGATCTATACATCCCCGCCCAAGGCGAAACCCTGCCTATTACTCCCTAATGTTTACCTCCTGAACTGCAGTGAGTCGACAAAGTATAATGGATGCCAAAACCCTAGTAATGACTGTTGTCAAATTAATTCCCCACTTGTTTTCACAAGGGCACCTGACACCTTTCCTGAATATGGAAACTATTGTCGATTGACTGCAGCACGGAGGGATCGTCTCCGTCGTCCAAACGAGTTGAAACAACTGCGTCAGAGCCCTTACTAATGCCTCCCGATCTTGTTTGAAAAGTGCCGGCCCGACATCATCTGGACTAGCGGCCCTATTACGTTTGAGAACCGAAGTGCAATTGTAGACATCGGTGGTCAGATACCTGAAGGCAGTTTACGTGTTCTACCTTCAGTTGCCATCTTTTGCTGTCGTTAGGTAGCACAGCCCTCACTGTTGCCTTATATACGCGACCTCTAAGCGTGAGTGAGATACCTCTCTGTCATTATAGTTGCCCTAGATTGGGGGACATCGCTCTAGCTTCAAAGGTGTGCATTTCTGCTTCACTCCATGCACCTCCGCCGCCGCCGCTGCTGATACAGCTTCCGAGGTAGACAAACCGATCAATTTGAGAAGGGCAGTGTGGGAAGAAAGTTACACTTTAGGAAATACTTTTAGGGTTGCTCACTTTTAACAGGCTCTAAACATACGCTTTGCAGCAAAGGCGCTTGGATGTGTTCACAGGGGAATTCGGCTGCTGCACCAAAACGACCCAGGCGTCCAGTACCCTACGCTGCGCTGGGTGCTGTCGAGGAAGAATTGGAACGTCTTCAGCAAGCTGGAGGTATTGAACCGGTGAACTGCTCAGCATGGGCTGCTCCTATCCTCCTGGTCAAGAAGGCAAACGGAGCAATACGGCTTTGTTCATACTACTCCACGAGTCTAAACGACACCCTCGAAACCCATCAGTTTCCTCTGTCCATACCGGAATATCTCTTCAGGAAGCTGAATGACGGGAAATGTTTCGCGAAGCTTGACCTGGCCGAGGCTTATATACAATTACGAGTCGCTGAAGGGTGTAAGGAATTGTTGGCAATTAACACCCACAAAGGACTTTACCGGTTCAACCACCTATCATTCGGTGTATGGACAGTGCCAGCCATCTTCCAACAAGTGATGGATACGACACTCACGAATATTCCCGTTGTGGTTGTCTGTCGAGTCGACATTATACACCTGGGGCACACTGTAGAGGATCTGGAGCAGAAGCTGGACCAAACTCTTACCGGTTTGGGTGAATATGGTTTCCGGCTTCGCGGCAATGAATGCAGCTTTGGAATGTCCGGCATCAACTACCATGGATTCATTGTGAACAAATATAGCCGACGACCTGACCCCGCCAACCTAGAAGCCATACATAGGATGCCAGCTCTACGGTCTTTCCTGGGGCTTGTCAGTCACTACAGTTCCTTCCTCCCAGAGCTCCATCGAATCTGAACGCCGGTGAACCGTTCACTTACTAAGGGTGTCACGTGGGAGCGGTTAAGAGAATGTCAGCAATCCTATAATCGCATCAAAGGTCTGCTGACCTCAGATCTCCTGCTTACGCACTACGATCCGACGCTACCACTTGTCGTGGCTGCGGACGCATCCGACTACGGAATAGGTGCTGTGATATCACATACGTTCCCAGATGGAAAAGACAAGGCAATCGCACATGCATCAAGGTCGCTTACAACCCCTAAGCAAAACTACAGTCAGATTGAGAAGGAGGCCTTGGCAATAATCCTCGCAGTGAGGAAGCTTCATAAAATGTTACGGATGTTGAAGGATTGCAAACCCTTGCTTGCAGTGTTCGGCCCAAAGGAAGGAGTCCCGGTTTTCATGGCCAATCGTTTGTAGAGATTGACAACAATGTTTCTTGCCTACGACTTCACGATGCAGTACCGTTCCACAACTCATCGGAGCACAAGCACCGAA
This sequence comes from Paragonimus westermani, assembly GCA_008508345.1. Lineage (NCBI taxonomy): Eukaryota > Metazoa > Platyhelminthes > Trematoda > Plagiorchiida > Troglotrematidae > Paragonimus > Paragonimus westermani. The sequence continues at coordinate 21,691 of QNGE01005012.1, read as the reverse complement.
CGACGAAGACAATAATCACAGTGATCAACACTGAACCTGGTGTAAACCTTATTCTCAGCGGGGCTGTTCGTGCACTTCTAGCGACAGGAGAGGTGTTCAAGAAGGTGACCAAACTGGATCCAATTTTGAGGCAAGTAATGACGTTCATCCACACAACTTGGCCACACGCAGGCCTCAATGGCGACTTATGGGAATACTTTCTTCGTTAAGAGGCCCTTACTATCGTGGACGGTTGCGTCATGTTTGCCGGTATGGTAACAGTCCCAGAAGCCCTCCAACGCATGTGCTTTGGCAATTCCACAGTGGACATCCACGAATCAACCTAATGAAGTCTTTGACGCGCATTGGTGCCTGGTGGCCGCGAATGGGCAATCAAATTGAGAAGCACTGCCAAAAATGTACATCTTGTCTGGCTGCGAAAAACCTCATGAAATATGAGCTGCCCACTTGGCCAGCAGCCCAAATACCCTAGCAAAGGCTCTGTACAGATCTTGTCGGACCCGTTAATGGGCAAACTTATCTAGTCATCGTCGATGCGTACACCAAATGGCCTATGGCAGCCGAATACGGACAGCACTGTAGCGGAGCTATCGGAACTCTTCAGTTGTTTCAGACTGTCAGAGACGCTGGTCACAGACAACCGTTCTCAGTTCACCTCTACCATTTTCGAGAACTACTGCCAACGTCTAGGCAACCATTGCATGCGATCTCCAGTTTATCATCCTCAGTCGAACGGGCAAGCTGAAAGGTTTGTCGACATCTTGAAGCGAGCATTGTTGAAGGCCAGAGTAGAAGATCCCCAAAGCCATATTTTGCAGACCTCCTTGACCACTTACCGGACAACCCCAAATACAAACGTCCCAGATAGCTATTCGCTGACAGAATGTATGTTCAATAGAAAACTGAGAACTGCCTTTGGTATCATGATCCAGCATTCAAACAGGAGGGAAGGACGCAATGAAGGAATGGAAACAGTACCATCGAAGACACGGAGCTCGTACACGATACTGGAAGAGAGGAGTAATCGTCCAACGGGAAGGTTCTGTCCTCTGTGAGGTGAAAGTCGGCGAAGCCACAAAGGTGCGGCACGCTAACGAGATTCACCGAGACAGCGGAGATGCACGGTGCGACCCGGTAGGACCAACCACGCAACCCGATACATTATTGGACGCATTCATCTTGAAGGAGAAAGAGCGCCTTACCAAAACTGAACATTCGACAGACTCGACTTTACAGTCCTAGGAAGCTGAACACAAGCATCCCGTAAGGTGGAGATGATGCGGCAAACCCGTCAAACCCATTCAAGTCGATCTTTGAGGCAGTCTTATGACTGAACCCGACAGTCTTCAAGGGGGGGAGGTGTTAGAGAAATCCGATTTTCCCGTCCAAAACCGCCTTCTTCCTCGAGAAGACTATTCTACCCAATCAAAATAAGCGGAAGTGTCGTGAACAGTCGAGAGGTAACCGTCACTGTTTTTTACCTGTTCGGCCTTTATTCCCCTAAGCTCATTGGTGGCTTAGTAATATTAACTACTCTTCTGTCTGTCCTTTGGTTTCCTGATTCGGGAATGTTTGTAGTTCGCTGTGTACCCTATAAATACCTTGCAGTTTCCTCCTCGTCTTACGTGTTGTTGGAGTGGAACAAAGTTGCTTTTTTTCTTCGTCTTCTGGTTTGTCTTGGGCGCAGTTCACAAGAACAACCGAGTTATTTCGGGATCAAGATTTTCCGTGTTAATTATTACGAGGAGGAGAGTTCGATTTCCATCAATGGCACTATTATACCGTGGACGAACCGGTGTATTCCGTCGAGGGTTTACAACAGTTCCAAATATACCGACCATGGTGCCATATCACAAGTTCGTGACGACAACACGGTAGATGCAGGAGGCCAGCTGAATTGACCCATGAAGTGTTTCTCCTACCGCTCTAACCTTGTGGATCTATTGTGGATAAGCATGTCCTCCGTCTGCTTCAAAATTTGACGAATAGTAGAAATGTGATCTATACATCCCCGCCCAAGGCGAAACCCTGCCTATTACTCCCTAACGTTTACCTCCTGAACTGCAGTGAGTCGACAAAGTATAATGGATGCCAAAACCCTAGTAATGACTGTTGTCAAATTAATTCCCCACTTGTTTTCACAAGGGCACCTGACACCTTTCCTGAATATGGAAACTATTGTCGATTGACTGCAGCACGGAGGGATCGTCTCCGTCGTCCAAACGAGTTGAAACAACTGCGTCAGAGCCCTTACTAATGCCTCCCGATCTTGTTTGAAAAGTGCCGGCCCGACATCATCTGGACCAGCGGCCCTATTACGTTTGAGAGCCGAAATGCAATTGCGAACGAAATGACAACGTACCAATGTACGATCTGACTCCAAGTACGTGCTCCAATAAGAACGACAGTGTTGAGTGGAACCCCGTTACCTATAACTGACAGCTGTGTGGTCTATCTGAGACCAGGCCTGATTCGGGAAGGTGGGCGTCAATTATAGCAATGACGTGCGCGATGCTCCAAACTAGTGTCTGCTAGAAATAGCTTATGTTCAGCGCCCAGCTGCAATAATCGCCCTTCATTACTTAGGGTGTGATGCTATTCTAGGTGTGCTACCTAGACGAGATTCGGCCTCACCAAGTCGGCCGGCCTGGGTGTTTGTATCTCCGGCCGGAACGATCATATCAAAACCATGTGTCGACCGAAGGAGAGTGGCCATGTCTTAACAAAAGGCGTCCAGTCCAATTCAGCGGAGGCCGTTGTGCTGAGGATTATACGAACTCCAGCCTGATAGTTAACGGTGGCCGTGGATTCACCCGAAGTGTATAATGAGTATGAGGTAGACTGTGCGGGTGCTGTTAGTTCCGTACGTTGACTACTGTTGTGGATCCTAGTGTCTGAGATACAGCAGATATCGCAACTCAACGAGTCTAGCGTTCATGCAAGAGCGACCTGTTGACCTATTTGTCTTAGAGTGCAAACGTTGAAGGCACTTATATTAATTCTTATTCTAGGTCTAAGAAGTGGACGAAGGGGGCTTGGAGCTGAATGGTAAGAGGTGGAACTTACCGGTTCAATGTCACTGTGGTTAACGCAATTCATCCTGGCACCTGCAAAATGTGGTTTTTCTGTTAAAAGATTTCCCTTTCGCATGGAAATTATTCAACGTTCAGTTTTCCTCATTGATCAGTCGGATGGTAGGCCGCATACTGGGGAGGTAACAGCGATAGCAGAAATACCGGCGCAAACGGATAAATCTATCTTCCACTCGTTCCTAGATCTGGTGAACTACTATAGTAGCTGTTTTCTTGACTGTAGTCAGAGATCTTTCAGTTTTCCTCATATATCTGAAATTTTGACTTCTGATTTCTTATTCACCTGCTACCACTCACAATGGAAACCATTGTTGCGTTGAATGCATCACAGTAGGATATTGTTCCGCATAAATTTCCTGATGGTTCGCAAAACGCAGCCTCCTGTTTCTTGTTCACTAAACTCTAAAAGATGACCACGATGATTTATAAAAGAGCTATCAAAGTTTCGATGTAAATTGCGGTGCTGATGGGAGTTGCCTTTAAATACGGGTCGTAAACCTGTTTTAGCAGTTTTTGGTGCAAAAAATGCTATCCCGGTCCACACCGCCAGTTATGTACAGTGATGGGCTACGATGTTACTCGAATACACTCTTGAAATTCAGTTCATGAAGAAAGGTTTTTAGCATGCAGTGCATTATACCGTCTCATCGCATAACAGGCAGTCACGAAGCGTGATGAGGATTCGATCATTTCATTAACATCAATGTGTGATAGTGGTCGTAGAATCTTTTCGAGTTTACTCTACCAATAACTTCCAAAATGGTGACCGAAACAACAATGAAGAATGTTTTTTTTTTACAACGAATCACGCTGTGCCTCCAAAATGGTTGACCAATTGGTTAATTACAGCCATGATTGAAACAGTTTTCTCCCTGTAAAAATTTACCCGCCATGATTAACGGATGTTTAGTGCCACCAGACCGTGTAATGTTTTCATCAGTTTTACAGCAACGCGTAATAAGTCAGTTGCACTCGGGCCATCCTTGTGTTAAGTCGGTAGCTCACAGTTGTACATATTAACCGGGAGCCGACAGTGAAGCCGAAAATTCGACTCGAACTTGTAAAAACTGCGTAATGGGCACGAAAATGTCCGTTAAATCTTAACCGTACTCGTGACCCAAGACTGACACCATAGTTCACAGATTTTGCAGCCCAATCAAACGAACTCTGGAATCTGATAGCAATCGATGAACATTAAAGGTAACCAGGAGTTTTCATCTTGCGACTAGCCACAACATCGTCAACTCTTTCTCCCGTTCGATTATTTTGTCATTTTGACGCTCCCGAGGTTTGAGTGACGATGGACCATAGATCGGTTCAGTGTAATTTCAGGGATTTTGTATGAGCAGTGGCGTTCTTCACGTATCCCCCCCTCACGTTTGTCATTTACAGTTTAGTGATCTAGTGGAGAGATTCGTAGGCACATTTGAGAGGGTCTTACAGAGACTAAAATAAAGGGACAGTAAAGGTAATGACGTGTTCCCGAGATCCTACCGTTCAACAGCCAACTCAGTGGACACCGAGATAGCAGTCACCGGCTGAAGCATTTCATGGAAGACGATTATTAAAGATCCTACTCGATACCATACAGTCAAAGTGGAGTTGCAGTTAGATAAATAACATGGTGCATGATGCAGATACTTCCAAACTGATGATATAGTCTATTTGCGAATTGTGCGTCACATGGGCGAGACTTGGCTATCGAGTATCACTATCATTCGAGTCCGACTAGAAGCTTCATTTGAACTCGTTATTTCACCATTCACTTGAAACAACTGGTTGTTGAGTGCCGTGACAGTCAATCGCTCAAGGACCAACTGCCGATTGGTCTATTTCTTAATAGATTCTTATTAACGCACACACCTACCGGCCTCGGGTATCACACATTTGTGATCTCCGAAGGGTTACTAGTATCTGCCACCGAAAAATGTTGATCTGAGAAACCATTCGTATTGTATCTTATCAGCTCTGTTTTGCTAAAAAGGGTGACGTTACAGGTGGCCGGTGTACCGGGGTTCGCTGTTATGCTCATGTGATTGGTGAACGGACTTCGTTGCCACTTACCCATCCGACCTTTCAGATATTTAGTGATGTTCTGCCGACTTCAGGAAGTTGAATATAGTAACAAAGTCTGTGGGAAGAAAAAAACTTACGAGTAAGATGAGACTCTCGAGAGTTCTTGAATATTCTTCATGACATCGATACTGTTTCTTGGAGGACGTCATCATCATGGTTCTGAATATTCATGGCTTAGTTGTTCTCGTCTTTTACTATCCCGTACATAATTCGTGTATTGCGTTGCTCTTTCTGCTATCCTTCATTTTTGTAGTGCGCTTTGACCAAATCACCGCTGGGTTTGGTCGCACGCGTACTGGTGGATTTCATGCGCGCGAATGAACTGTGGCTCAAACTGGACCAGTTTGTAAGTTCTCTTACGTGTTAGTATTCTGTTTTTGACTCACGAATCATCCTTCTTACATTCCTATTTCATCCTGGTATTTGTGGAATTCGACAGGTGTGATGTAACTTCGATTGACTGTGGGGTCTCCTTGAAAACCAGAAGTGATTGCTCACACGTTCATCTAGTGCTGATCGTATTTACCGCCCAAGCTGAATGATTCTACGGCTCAGTCGCTTCAAATAGTATCCGTGATGAGGATGTGTGTAAACGTTTACTGCCTGCCCATCATTGTCTTTTTTAATTGACCGCCTGTGTTAAACAGGTTGATCGCATATGCAATGCAACTGTTAGTCATATTATGGTTTAAAAAAAGCACGCTGGTTACGCGACCAGTAGGTCAACTAATAGAAATACACGATCTACGATGACTAAATTACTACGTTGTATGTGCTAGCTAATCTGGCACCTTTAACTGAGACTATCACTCGTTCAGTGAATTCACAATATGTTCTAAGGACAGCATGGTTACAGGTTATGAAAACTTTGATGGCCACTTTGAGCAAACTCAACAGGTGTCGCTTGACGAGTTACAATTGTGCCTTCTGGAGTTGCTGGTCAGTGGCACTGTTCGATTCGGTTGTGCCATACTTAATAGTGTGCTTGCAATCATACGGTCGCTGGCTCTTCTCTCTTAGTTCTACAATTATCCGAACATTTTTCGATGCTCATCTCAACCGAACTGTCTATTGTGACGAGTTCCGTTCTAATTCGAGCACGTCAACTATAGAGAGTCGTCTGAGCTTTCTGGTGATTACTATTGTTGTGAGCTGTGATCTAGCATCCATTGTACTTCATAGACTCTGCAATTCGTGAGGTAAACAGGGAGAACAGGCAGGATTTCGCCCCGGTCGGGGATGTATCGATCAAATTTTCACTCTTCGTCAAATTCTGGAGCAACGTCATGTATACCGCCGGCCAACAATTGTTGTATTTCTCGACTATAAATGTGCGTTCGATTCAGTGGATCGATCTACACTTTTAGAGTCGCTCCAACGCAGAGATGTGCCGACTAAGTACGTAAACATACTGTCGACACTTTATTCCGATACTTCAGCTCAGGTTAGGGTTTACGGTGAACTGTGTGACAGTTTGAGCACCATGAGTGGCGTACGTCAAGGCTGTCCGCTGTCACCATTTTTGTTTAATTTCGTCATAGACGAAATAAT
>QNGE01005012.1:0-14406 GCA_008508345.1 Paragonimus westermani | reverse complement strand
CTGAATGTTTGAATATGGACGTAGTTATTTTCAGTAGTTAGGTCTCTTTCCGTCCCCTCCTTTTTTCCTTCTCTTCTATATATAGGGTTTGCTTTTGATGGTTGTGTGGCAGTTATGCATTGGTGTGAATCACTGATGTACTGCTGTCTATGATGATGATGGTGATGAGCTGTGATCCCTGCCATAGTACTATCTAACCAGACTCGACTTTGTGTGAATGCATGTGTGTGTGTGTTGATACATGCTGGCTTATATTTCTGATTCTTAACGGAAAACCATGTTTTCATGTGCAAAAACGGCAAGGCTTGAGTGAGTTTCGATTTGTCACTTAGAGCATCAACCTTATCACCCAGTGCGTTCTAGAAAACTGCTCAATGGGACATTTCTTCTAAGCCCATGAGTTCCATTTCCATAACTATGGATTTTCATGAACAACGCACGGTTTTCGTTGAATCCTGAGGATGTCGAAAAACTACAATTACCCAACCCTGTTTGCTTGCCCACTAAGTAGCACGGGATAATTCACTGTTTGCATTTCACCTTTTGTTGATGCATGCTAGTGTTTTCAACTTTGTTTTGAAGCGAACACAACTTAAGCTTATTTTTCCGTCACAGGCTGTTCTAGCATATTTGGATCGGCTGTTGACTCTTGACCTACAAGTGGCCTGTCCACCCGGCCCGATGCGACCCCCTCAGCCTTCTTTCGTGCCAATGGCTATGCCTCATCCGAGAATGCCCCCTGCACCACCGTCGGCACTGCAAACACAACAGCCGTTCTGCCCATTGATCCCTGGTCGCATGCATCCCTCGTGGATTCCTCCAACCGTCGGTCCAGCACGACTCTTACGTCGGTTTTTCGAGGCAATTGCTTCCGGTCTCCTTCTGCAACTCAAACCTGAGAGTAAGACCAATAACCGTTCTAATGCGAGCGACGGGGAAGCGGGAAAATCTCACCCATTCTTTGCCCTTACTTTATTGTCAAATGTACCCTTGGCGGTTCGTGAAGAAGTCACCGTTTCTGCCCAGTTTTGCCTTCGCCAAATCGCGTTTAGACAACTTTACAAGGTATGTGTAAATATGAATGGGTTGATTTGTTAGTGCGCTGTCACCTTATTTTGTTTGTTTGTATGTGGTTATCTTTGTTCATAAGCCCATCAGTGTTTCGCCCCTTTTAACTCTTCCAGGTTCTTCGTATGGAACCACTTTCTTCGCAGGCGTCCAGGAAAGGAGCTACGAAGGAGCAGTTGTCGACCGTAGAACGCGCTAATCCAGCTGGGGGCAATGTGGGTGCAGTGAAACGTCGTCGCCTAGACGACGAATTAAACCCGGATGGTGATGTTCATGAAGCCGCTCAATCGGAAGAAGAGAGTAAAGTTGAGGATCAGTCTGGCGAGCTAGCCAGTGTGGTAAATGGTACTCATAATGAGGATCGACCCAAAGACGATGAAGCAGAAACGCGAACCAGTTCGGAAAAGGAGGTGCATGTCGCGGAACCTACTTCCGTCGCCCACAGTCGTTTCAACGCAAAACGCGGCCGACGAGGTCGTTAGAACTGACATGCGTTTACGTTGACCGTTCTGTTTTTCTTTTTATGCGTATTATTTCCCCTTTGTATGCCATTTGTTCTTATTGTTAGAATAATTCATCCCATCCAGCGTTGATAAAGTTTCAATCAAAGTGGTCAGTTTAATGTGTACGTCAATGGGTAGTGGCGCAGTACTAACGATGACTGAAAGTATGATGTATGTAGTCACTGTGCACCGTTGTTAGATAACTAGGTCGTTGAACAGCATAGTAACGAACTGACCGACCAAAACGCGAGGACGCTTGTCAATTAATAGCAGTCGTAAATACTGTTGTTCCTCTATGAGATGCTGTTTTTCCAATTTATTAAGACTGCTTAGTGCTTCCCAGACTTCTATTCTGATTTTTCTAGTTTTGGTGGTTCAGCACGCGACAGTATTTTGACGTCTTTTGTGCAGAATAAAATGTACAGATCCGTAACCATTTTATAGGGTGAACAGTATGCTCAGCTTACGGGCGGAAACTAGACTTTATGGAATAGAAAACATAAAATGTGGCTGTGTTGCTCAAGTTTCTGTAACAGAATCATACCGTTTGCACGTCGGCTGTTCTGGTGCCTTTTCAACTGCCCGTCTCCAGCTTATGGAGCGGTATGATTGCGTTGGTTGTAGGTTCGTACTCTGCTGGTTGATGCTGCTGTTTAATCGCCATTCAACCATAAAAGAGCTTTCCAGCCTTAGCTTAAGAAGTCCCCTCCTAAGCTCAGACAATAAACATCAAGCTGTCTACATTGAAAAGAAACTTCTGATCTGCAACTGAAAGTTGGTTGCACTCGCTGCTCTGTTTCCCTTTTTTGCGCCAACAAACGTACTGTGGACTCGGTTACCTGTCATCTCCTCTTTCGCCTCCTCCCCGAACTGTTCCACAGTTTTTCATCAACCCTAGTTTATCCTCTGTTACCTACCTTTATTTTCCTACTGGAAGCCACTACCTGTCAATATCACACCTTTCACCAGACGGCCACTGTCCTAAGGAAGAGTGCTCTCCTTGTTCCAGACGATTCGTTGGCATTTCTTGTACATAGCTAAACAATGTTTCTCTATATATCTTTAAAGAAAACGGTCAGATTCGTTCGGTCAGCTTTTGATTGGTTGTGTACAAATGTTTTAAGATGGTTCACATTCATCTCCGGAGTAAATTTCCAAGAGCATTTGCTCCTGCCCTGGAGAAACTGCAACATGGCCAGGCGATGATATGATAACGGGTTAGGAAAACTTTGATTCTCTCGTTGAGTAAGATTGCTACGTGCCGCCTTTCAGGCTGGGAAGTTTGCGATCATCCACCCCACTGACTGGGAATGCTGACGTAGTGAGCCTGCATCCGCGATCATGTTGACTCTTCTCTTTCCTCCTCCTCTTCTTCATAAAACCTGATTGTTTTTTCGTTCTTCCGCACCTTTGTACTTGTTCGTTATTCTGCCATTTCCTGAGCGAACGGCAATCCGGGCCATGATATCCACAAACACTGCTCAAAACGACTGAAAATGGTCATTGCGCTTTCCGATGCAGATTCCAATTGTACGTACGGGTGTCCTAGGTTGCAAAAACGGGAATTGCAAAATGAGCATTTAATGCGGGAGCTACACCCTCGACGAAAGCTGCCAGATACTGAGATATTCCATATTGTATAAATGCGCATTCAGATAGCGAACCATGATTACTAAAAGTTTATTTACCAAAGCGGTAGGGGTGTGTTCAACCAGATAAATTTACAATTAAGACTTGTTTATCTTCTGTTGGTGCGTCATCGACTGGAAAATACGCAACTATAATTCTCATCCTTTTATACCGTACGGCTGAACAGCAAATACTTGAAAAGTTTATTTTGAACGCTGTAGCTCAACAAAGGGTTACATGGTCTAACAGTTGGTGTGAATCGAACGGTTGAGTGATGTTCCTGACCCTCGTCCATGACCAAACGGAAGAGTGAATGCGAGCTTTCACTTGTTTCGGACTAACCGAGTTGACTTTGCTCCCATCGATTTCAAACAATTAACTGTTCCTCTTGAATCTTCCTGATTGCTATTTCTCAATCGTATGCACGACTTAGCATGCCAATCACGAGTCTGACAAGAAGAGCTTATGCATATTCGGCCAATCTACGTCTGGCCGTAAGGTATTGATAGCATTTCCTACCTTGGGACTATATTATGACGGAATTCAAGCCTTTTCAGAAAATTTTGTCACTTCGAATTACGACCCCCATTTGTCTAGTTACCATGTGACACAAAGCTAGATTATACCTGACTTATTCAAGACCAGGGTCCCATCAAAACATGTTCTGCAGATGAATTATATATTTATGTTGATCACTCATGTATCGATGCTCCATTGTGATTGTTACCCACAGCATGCAGTGCTGATTTCAACCTGTTTTAACTGTGGTCCTTTAGGTCCCTTATCGATCGGCAGACTATTCATCCATCTGAGCTGGGCTCCACTTAGATCAGTCTTTTGCTTCGGCAATCATCGCATTACCTGTTCGTTTATAATGTGTAGACGAAGAAACTCGCAGAATTGATTACACTACGTTCATTCTCTAAACACGTGACTCATGAGTGTAGTGTTCACTTAAGAGACCATTTGGATGATACCTGGGAAACTCAGCCGAGGAGCGTATTGCACGTCGAGATGTGGATATAAAGTTCGCGGTTCGGTGTGCAGTCGCGTGGGTCCCAAGTGCTTCACCAAGTTTCACAGTAACTTCACGTTTATCACCGATCGTCAATGACCGTTTTTCCCAATCATTAATTCTATTCCGCTGACCGGTCCGTACTTCCGCAGCCCCTAACGCAGTATGTGAGCAAATTTGCCAACGGAATGCCACCGCACTACTATCATGTTTCAAATCAGGTTATGAACTACGGTGAATTGCCTGACAAACTCAAAGTCAATAGTGGTGTGCTTCAGCCCTGTCTGTTTTTGTTCGTCTTTTATCATGGACTAAATAAAAGTGGACTGCCTACGGCACTCACAAAATGCCGAACTTGACTTCCTGTCTGATAGGAGGCCGACTGACCTTGTCTGTGTTGGCGTTTACGATTGTGTTGACCATATAACAATTTTAAACAATATCCAGCGCTGTCCCAAGGGGTTTCAAATGCGCTTTGCGGCGCGAAAGGGCAAAGTAACACTGTGAAATTGCAGTAGTTTGGTCGATTTATTGTTGGATAATTAGGCTATGCTGTGTCTGTAGTGAAGGAGCTCGAGAAAATGGGGCGGGTCTCCGTATCTCCGAAACTCCAGTACAAGTCATTGAAAGGCGGGGATTTACGTCTAAAGTTTGATTGCCGTGTAGAAGGCGGGCGTTGCCGTCATTATAACCTTTGGAGTGCAACCTGGCTCTCATGTGATAACGTCCCTCAAACTGGTAACTTCGCGTCGTTTCAACGCTGTCCTGTTCATTGTTTTGTGTACCGTTTTACCTACCGCTTGCGACTCTAGATAAACATCGCACTCATTCCTCAGACGAATTCTAATTTGTCTATGCTCGTTCTTATCATCGCTTACCCAGAAACCAAACACTAGTGGTAGCCGACTTTGTGTTAGTGTTGTGAGCCAAAAACGCGGATGGCACACGGACTATTTATTCGGAAAACGAATCCGTGGGTTATGCGTTTCAACAGGACCGCAAACAGGAACACTCATCTGTGTGCGACACTCTTCCCAGAGCTTCACGGTTGCCAATACTGTCCCCTTATGTAACAAGAACCATTTCATGCGATGCCGCACCCCAATGTTTGTATTTTTCCAGCGTCCATTCGATGTCAAAATCCATACTTTTGCCCCAGTGTGCGTAGTGTAGTGTGATCGCTCGTACTCACTACATTGGTTTGATTCACCGTTAAACCTCGCTACTAACTTTCGTCTTGCTCTCTTCGCGTTAAGAGAAATGAGACCGACGCAACACAAGATTTCGGCTACGGAGTAAACTCATAATAGATCGTTTGAATAACTTGGTACTAAAACAACAGAATCAATATGAAGACTCCCAACAACACTGCTGAATTTCGATCTGTTGCGGAAACGGTGACAAACTTATTGGAAAAATTTGCGGTACTGCATCGGATTCGACATTCGAGGCATGGTTCATGACGTACAAGAACGTGTTGAAAACAGGTGATGCTTGGAAAATGAGAGCGCTGCTGCGAATGCTGACTACGATAGAGGGGAAATTTGCCTGGTTGACTTTATTGAGGACTCATGCAGACCTATATTTCGGTTAGCATCTCTCAGTGTCCAGTTTTTGCTAGTATTGCTGGAAACTGGTGCTGGATTACAGCGATGATTTCGTGACCCACACTGGAATTACAAACGAGTAATGTGAACACTTCAGACTCTGTGGCGTGATCGGCGATCAGTATAGAAAGTCTCCAGCTTACTGTTGGATATATTGGCGACCGTAACTCGGACAGTCAACCTTATGGCCTTGAAATCGGTAAACTCCATGAACAAGAACTTTTTATGGATATCGATAAGTAACCATTTACTTGCGTCAACCAAGAAGCCAAAGTGATCCATCCTAATGTTGAGCGTGTGAACGTTGGCAATGGTGAAGATTGTGACCAAACCTACGTAGGCAAAACTCGGCGAACATTTGGGAACACGCTTGCACGAACACCACTTAGCACTCAGACGCCAGAAATCATACCTTTGGCAGCACTACCCATCCACAGGTCACAAAGTCAAACTGGCGAATGCCAAGGTGATCGGATTAGCAAAAGGGAACGAAGAACGACTAGTTCTTCAGTCACGTCGGTGCTGATCATATTCCATTGGTCACGAAAATTCGACAAAACATGCTGATGAGTGGGTAGCCTAGTGGTATTTTACCATCAGCACTGTTTAGCAATAGACCCTAGTGCAAATTTGAAACATCATTGAATACCAATCACTCGGTGTTCGCGTCTCATATATATATATATATATATATATATATATATATATATATGTTAGAATGCGAAGGCTACGATCAAATGTGAATGGTGTTGAACTTTGAATGTAGAATGGGACGGGCTTGCAACTTTAGTCAGCAGCACACCTTTCTGTTTGGTTTGTCCGAATATCACTCTGATTTTTTTTCTCTCAAAGTATTCGTTTTTGTACTCGATCTTAACAAGAGTGATTCAGAAGTCCATGGTAAGAAAAACTTCGAACCGTGTATTTCCAGACAAGGCTGAAAGGAAGAGTTTGCTTGTTGTAGAATCAACGTTAATAAGTGGCGTCCAAATCGAACGAATTAATGAAAGTGCGTTGAACTCCACTCTCCAGCAAGTTATGAACCTTGAAAAACGAAATTGCTTTCACGGAAGGTGGGTTCCGCCCGTTTCAAACGAACAAGTATGCTTACACCCAACAAAATTAAAAAAACCGAACAACTTGACAGATCTTTCAGAAGAACGTACTCTATTTTATGTGCAAAGCGTTGCACACTTACATGGAACGGTGCCTAGTTTGAGTGGACGCCTATTACCAGCAAATAAGAAAACCTACTCGCAGAAGACGCCTGTGAGAAATTGTTGATTGTTTTCATTGTAAAGTTCACCTTCTCCTCGGTCTACCTATAAGACAGTTGTCATAATCGTTTTTGCACTGATCTGATTCGATGTTAGAACTGACTACCAAGTTTTGTCTTCTGCTGTCCTGGCCTGGAGGCACTTGAGATGGACGTAGCACAGTACGAACCATGGGACTATGTTTAGTCCCCTGTTGAAATCATGCAGTATGACCCAAATAGTTAAACTTGTGGAAAAAAGGCGTCGGTTAATATTTACCCATATATGTGCGGACAAGCATGTTTTAGTATCGGCTAACGACTGCTGCAAATGGATTTTGTTCATCGGTTACTCGAAAGTTCTAGCTGCTTTCCTGAGTTAGATCCGGTACAGAATACAAATACAATGTACTTTATTAGGATATTTTTAGGTAGTTTGGTTCAGTTTAGCGGTCAGTGTTACGAGCTGTTGTAAAGCATTAAACCCGTTTTGTGGATAAGGCTCTGAGTTCTGTGTAATTTGACGTTTGGAGTGGTACCCTGAAGGCTATTTGGAAGGGGATATGCTGAATGGCCCTTTTGTACATCGCTTCCCTTCACCATATGATTGCCTCAATTTTATCGCAGTCTGTCCCATTGTGCGCTCCAAGCGCAACCATTATTTTTGTTTTCAGTCCCATGTGACCATTTTCGGCCACTTAGGTCGCCTATATTGAAACGCAAATTATGTACGTTTCTAGCGAAGAAGCAGCCATCAGCAAAGGATAATGAACAAAACTATACAAAACACCTTGTAAACGAACTGCTCTTCAAATCTGGATCAATGGGCGAGGGCCAACACTAAGTACCGCATTCCCTCAATCGGGATGGCAAAGACAGACAACACCGGAGTCAGCGAATGAAATTACCTCTTTATACACACCAAATAGGGCGAAAATGAACTATATTCGGCCAAAAATCTCAGCCTTAATAACTATTCGAAACACCTAGGGGTGGTACCCTCAAGGTTCATCCGTCGGGATGGCAACACGTGTTTGCGTTTGGACGTCTGACAGAAGAAGACAGCAGTCAGTACCAAGTGCTTTACATGAAGGTCTTCAGAGGATCGAGAATGATCAGGTGGCAATCAGTGTCTGCATAAATAAACGGTTTCAACTGAGGAAAATTTTAGTCTACTGGGCTACCAAATCAAGAAAGTCAAAACAGAGGGCTGGGTTGCACTAATTAATCTCAGTTTATGGAAAAAACAGCACCGTTTTATAGAGTAACAACAGTATTTACGGTTGCTATTGGGCTGCAATCATTTCTTCTTTTTAGATTGCCTCGTTCGCTGCTTCCAGCAGCTCGATTGTTTGGGTCTGACACGCGTTCAAACAGTCTGGTTCACTCACCACCTCACACAGACAAATTTGATGTAACGGCTGATCACCCTGTTTCACTGGTTGACGACGACGAACCGCTATTCCTCTTGGAGCAGCTCGTGCGTAAGTTCTGATTGGCTGAACTTTCCTCAATCTGGAAGTCATTCTATTTTAGTCTCATTACATCTCTTTCTTTTTGATAATCTTGTCCACCTCTCGTTCTTGCTCGCTCATGACTTGCATCACAGGTCTCCCCTTGCGGCAAAGTCCGCTCTCTCAAGTGCGCACGATTTCTCTTTCTCGCTATCCCGTCCACGTCAACATCGTATGACCTATGCCCACGATCTTTGATCACCACACCACGTATCGACTATCTTGGGTCCTTAGGGATACACTGGATCTACACCTTATCTCCTGATTCAAAGCTTGTAAGTTTCCGAGCTCCGCGACGATAGTCCATTCTTTGTTGCATTCTATGTTTTTGTAGGCTCTGTTGAACATTCGTCTCATCCAATATACCGCAGCGCAGCATTTCAGATACCACCGGCAATTTCGTCCACATCTTTCATTCAAACATTCGCTGCGACACTATATTCAATGTTCTCATTCGGCATGTTTCTACTTTCCAGAAGCACTGGATACGGATCTTTCCCTGATCTTTGGTCAATCTGTAACAGTTTCTTGGCGGCCTTAACTGCATTGTCAGCTCCTTATGAACTTCACATGCGACACTGCGCAGTCCTTTCACCAGGGCCCTGGCCACGTGGACGTGTCGGGCACAGCGCATATGGTGTATGATCCAGCACGAGTGCAGAATATGAGCACGACTTTCTGGTTAATCACATTTGCCACGACAGTGACCTACGTGACCGTTTCTTGAATTCCGTACCTTAGCCCGTAAAATACCGCAACGAAACTGGATAACACAAATGAAGATTACGAGAAAGATGTGACCTGGATAGAGGAACCAACGAGTCGAGAGCAGAGGACAGGTCACTTTATGGAGATCGCGAACGTCCAGTCTATGATGCTTTCTCGTCCACACTGCACGTATGACCCTCTTGTTCGCCACTACTACCGGACCTCAAAATCCCTTATGATCGGGCCAGAGGAGCTGTCTTTGACCACGTTCCGTAGGTTTAGACATTGACTGGAGAGCAGTCTGCGCTGCTGAATTGCTTGAGTCTCGATTGGTTGTAGTTAACCTGGGAATGCCTAATCCACCGAGACTAAATGGAGTGTTGATACTGCAGGTTTTTGTCTTTCGGAATTCCGAGCCACTACTAAACAAACTGATAGACTGAACAATCCTTATCCTTGAGTGTGTTGCGTTGGAAAAGGCTCAAAACTGACAGGTGATTCATTTTTGAAGTCGAATGCTATCTCGTTGGTTAGGTCCTGTGGTTGGGCTTCAGAGGTGACTGAGTGACTTTATCCAAAGCCTGGGAGGTATACACGCTGTCACCTATATTTAAAAGCGGTGATGGTAATGGGCTGCTAATTACAGGCTGGTCGCACTATTTTCGGTTGACACAAAAAACATGGAGAGCTTGATGGCCAGTAACCTGCGCAATTCTTTCGATTTACGCTGTTTGAGACTCAACACGGATTTCAAAAGAGGTTCTTATGTGTTACGAATTTACTTGCTGTTCGGAAAGTTTGGACAAAGACGGCTGATAGGTGCAAACCAGTTAACGTGGTTTTTCCAGACTTCTTTAAGGCCTTGGAACGAGTAAACCATTTGAAGTTCTGCGTGAACCTTCGGAGTTATCGTGTGGGGAATAGTCTGATCTTATGACCCATCGATTACCTCCAAGATCGACGCTTTAGTGTCAAGGTGAACTTAGCTTTTTCAGGTTATGTTTCTAGCGATGTGCCACAAGGCCCCGTACTGGGACCTATGCTTTTTATTCTCTATGCTCGAAGTCCAATATCTTGCCAATTCCCATTAGCTGTTGTATGTTTTGACGTTAAATGGATAATGTGACTGGAATTGAGAACCTACAAAGTGATTTAATTATTTTACCCCGCTGAGCCACAGATAAACAGATAGCAGTAAATTGATGCACCTCCATCATTCGGGATGTGTAGATTACTTTCTGGACAAAGTTGTTTCAACTAAACAGTCTGTTTTTTGTCACCAGCTAGTCAGCGGCCAAAAAGAGCCAACTTGTTACTTTGGTTGTATACCAGACTGTTTGGACGATTTCGTTCAGATTGTTTCCCCATCATGTGCAACTCGATAGTTACACCCATCTTGATGTAAATATCCATGAAGGATATTACTCTCTTTGAATAAGTATAAAGTAGAACTGTAAAAGAGTTGTGACACTATGTTCACTACCTTACTTAGATAGCTTGCACAAACTGGAATAGTTCTTAGTACGCTACTGGCGTATCAGAGGAGACTGGATTTTAGTATGTAGGATCTTCCGTTAATCGCAACATCAGTTAAAAAATAGTTGTACCTGACGAAAGTTACCATTCCCTAAAGCTTCATCAAATGAACTGTTTGACCTGTAGGGGACACTTATCGTCCGGGCGTGTCCAATCTGGAACAATCTACCAGAGGCTGTTATAACTGCGTCATCGATTGTTGATTTCAAGTACGGAATTGATACACTTATTGGGAAAACCTAACAGACTATTCGAAAATCTTAATCACTGAAAGGAAGATACTCACTCAACCTGTCTCTGATCATGCTAATCAGCTATTGTATACTGTTTGTTGTAGTGCGGTCGTTGTGTGATCGAGAGGCACTGGCTGGGTTTCTGTTCCGTTCATTATCCTCTGATTTCCCCCTTCTCAATATTTCTATTACTGATCCTCCGAAGCTGAAGCATTCTCAGCTTCCTCTAATCTGTGTAATTCTTGTGAATCCTAATCCAGTAACTTGGGAAGCTGCAGCCGGTGGTTACTGAGGGTTTCACTTTTCCAGGGTAGGATACCTAAATGTGTCACCGTATCGGAAACGCTCGATTAGTGGATTGTGTTCGTGTCGAAATGATTGCATTTCTCAGTGACAGTTACCGTGTTGTGCTTAGTGTCATCACCAATAGTCGGGGCTTCCTCTTCCGGGTGTCTTAGCAGTGCGGCCGGATGAGGTTGCAAGATTATCCGGGAGCCGTGGTGGATTCTACATCAGGAGAATGAGATCATCGGCGTAAGCGAATTTGCTGACCATAACGTTCTGGAACTGATATCATGCTCTGGCCCTGAAAGATCTGACACTTCATTCATTGCCATTTTGAATAACAGCGATAACAGCAGGTTATCTTGGTATGTGTTCATTTACGACTGGAGGACAGACTATCTGAGCGTTACTGACGCGTTTGTATGGAAAATGCTAATGTAGTGTGCTGAAAGCGACACTACGTCTCGGATCGTTGGTAGAGGTAAAGCTGTTTACTCTAAGGGAAAGCTGACAAGATGATCGATACAGGTAGACTGAACAATCCTCTCTCTGTAGAGGTAGGTCGAAATATCTCATCAAGTCAACTCTTTTCATACATTTTAAATGTCTTAACAGTAATCTATACAAACTCGAAGCGGAGATTTTCGTGGAGTTCTCAATGCGAGATTCTCTTTCTTCGGTGACCAGATCGACCGGAGACCGAACCGTACCAATTGCTTATCTACATACAAATGAGTAAGTAACACTTTGGATCAAAACTCGTTAGATTTGTTCTGAAGATCGCTGTTTGCCTTGTTGGCTTTTTCCCAATTAACCGTAAAATAACTATGAAGGCTGCATATTTTTACTGACAGCTGTGCAGTTCGTCTTTATTTCCCTCCAGATGATTTATACCCTTGAAAGTGCGTGCCGTTTAGTGACCAACCACTCGTCACGTGTACTGAAATGACTGAGAAGCTTGCAAGTTCAGCGGTGTCTTTAGATGTCTTTAAATGTGTCATGGGGAATAAGCCAGTCAGAGACCACGAGTAGCTACTAGTTTTTTACCGCGGTCTTTGGAAACCTCGCTGTTTAAGTGGAATTGGGTCACCACAGTTTAGACGAAATCTGTAAACTATCCGGAGTATCTGCTACTTGTGACCAACTGTCGACCTCATTTTACTCAATAAGCCCATAGTTCCAGTGGCAGCTTAAGCGGAATACAGATACTTTAGAACTAGCGACCAGGGAGGTGAAACTGTAACCTGTGATGGAGTTCATATCGAGCGGAACACGCCGGCACTCGTTCGTCGGCAAGTCTCTGGGAAAATGTTGACGCCGGCTAAAACCGGTTGCGTCTCACGATTTTCATGTCTGAGGTCATGTGATTTATAGTTGGTCACAGTTGCGTTCGTTTGGATTCGCACGACTTTTTGTGTTTGCCAAGACCGAATTTTGAAGCACTTGTGTCCCCGGATTAATCTGTGAAACGCAGGTAGGATTACTTAAGGTGTACTCTGCAGAGACATTTCGACCGATCTCATCGGTTTGCAATACGCGGACTATGGTCAGCGAGCATGCATTATTTCAAACAAGTGTGAAATAACTGTCATCAACTGCATTAATTGTAGCATACAAAACAGTTTACGTTCGAACGGGCCGTCATAAGTTCGAATTTTACGCTAACCGAATAAGGAACTACCAATGCGGACATTATCGGTCTCACAACGAGGGAGGCGGAAATAGATGGAAGCTTCTGTTTATTTCCACGTACCTCACTGTTCGCTCTCAAAACCAGTGATGTCGTTCCATTGGTCAAAGTAATCTGTGTGACTTTGCTGCAGTCCCACTGTAGCAGAAGACGGCGGTGCATTTTCGGTTATCTGTTTACGTGTGTTCGTCCTAGTAACCGTCAGCAGTTGGCCAAATCAAATCAACAGGCTTCTGATAGGTTTGGTCGTCAGACCGGTCACATTGTTTGGGTCTCAAGTTTAGCAGTATAAACCACTGTACACTGTCATACTTCTTCCCACATTGCCTTTCTCAAATTGATCGCTTTGTCTACCTCGGAAGCTGTATCAGCAGCGGCGGTGGCGGAGATAAATGGAATGAAGTAGAAATGAGTGTCTTTGAGGCTAGGGCGATGTTCGCCAATCTGGGGCATCTTTGACGGCCGAGAGGTATATAAGGCAACAGTGAGGGCTGTGCTACCTTACGACAACGAAACATGGCCACTCAGGGTAGAACACGTGAACTGTCTTCAGGTATCTGTCCACCGGTGTCTGCGTTCGACCTCTCGTATCGGATGGCATCAACCGGTAAACAACGAAGAGGTCAGGAAACCAGTATACGGTAGTGAGTGTCAAACGAATTCTTCCGCTCACCTCTCACATCTTCACCCACTTCACTTAGATGGTTGGGTATTGTACTAGGAATGCCAGCCAGTCACCTGTCACACCGAACACTCTGCCGATGCTGCGGCCGACTGCTGTAATGTGCGAGATGGTAAGACGATGACCTGACGTGGAGAAGTGAAGTCGTTCACGAGGGAGTTGGCCACTGTGAATCGGGTTCGTCTCCCAGACTAGGGTTGTCGCGACCCACAGAGTCGGTGACCAGAGACGTTTGGTGAGATGGCGACTAACCGAGCTCAGTGGCGTGAGTGTTGTCTTCGTTTGGCCGAGTTGTCTGTGAAGTGGATGCACCTAATGACGTGTGGTAGTGAAAGCGGTACGGAAGCTGTCTTGCTGATGCGCCCTACTTTCACCTACAGTTTGGCTGTTTGTTTGCCAGGTGTACGCACGTTGAGGTTGAATGTTTGAATATCGATGTAGCTATTTCTTTAGTGGTTAGATCCCTTCCTCTCCCCTTCTTTCCATCTTCCCACCTCTTTAACGTGGTTGTGTGGCATATGAGCATCAGTGTGAACCAGTAATGCATTGCTGTCTACGATGACGAAGTTCGCAGACTTGTTTTCGAAACGGAGAGACTGTCGACCCCCAAAACAAGCTGATGTCCTCTCAGGCTACGTTGCCCTGGCCACATCTCCTGAAGGCCAATCAACCGCCTGCCAC
>QNGE01005011.1:37483-50724 GCA_008508345.1 Paragonimus westermani | reverse complement strand
TGAGGTGAGCGGCGGTCCGAGCCACAGTACCTCTGGTCAGGCACATGGCTGTTATGATGATGGTGATGATGATCGTGTTGGCTCTACTTTCATAGTTCAGACTCAGCATCGTCAAACGTAACAACAGCAAGATTTCTGGGCAAAAAAACAACTCTGCCTTTGCGATTGCGCATGATTGTCGTGTTAAAAGCGACCGGAATTCCACTAATGTCACGTTTATCTGGGTCAGAATTCTGCAATCAACCGACTGACTCAAGTGTTCTTCTAAATCGTGAAATCCCCAACAAAGTAATTATTGTGATTCCAGTTTGGAGTGCAGAATAATTTGAGAACGAAAACAATGTTGAGATTGGAGTAGAGACGGCTGTGAACATAGAACTGTTACTCATGATTGACGCTCGTAGTGTACACCATTGCAGGCACCCGTTTCTGTATTGTGACTGAAACGAAGACTCGTGTATAGACGTCAACATAGGTGGCTTGTCCCAATTTACCTGTGGTTTCACTTCTGTACCTCATATACAGCGTAATCCAAAAGGGTGCTCAGATGCATTGCATGGCCTCAGTTCTCTCAAATGTTACCGCATTGTGCTGTTGCAAAAAACAGCTGTGAATGTGTCAGCCATCTTGTGTAGGTAGGTTCGCAAGTGACACAAGATACCCTGTCAACCAGGAGACGGTGACTGTGTTAGAACCAAGTGGTCTATTGCAAACACATGTGTAGATGTATATAGATTTATATATTGGCGGATGGATATTTTGGAACATGTTAGGAGGCGCATCTCCACATCTATCGACCGGTCCAGCTCGGTTGCTATGGTCGTGGGTGCTGGTATAGTCCCACTCAGCCAATCAGATTGCAGGTGTGCGGTCGAACACCAGTGCACTGTCTGGTCAGTGTACTTTCTCGCGGTTGCCTTCTGGTAACCCCTGTAACGTGATTTGTTCTGACTCCCTGACTGCCATATGACTGTCTCAATTGAATCCCTTTTTCTGTCGCCCATCTATGGTAATCGTTTGTCCTATAAAAATCTAGAGCTTATGTGTTTGTCTAGCTCGTGCAATAAACGGTGCAGTCGCGTTTCTTCTGATTTCTCGATTTTGCGATCAAGCGACTGAGCGCTTACCAAAGGGGACGATCCAATAGAACCTACCAATATTTCCTCGTTTCTCTCGAAGATGGACACGATGCTGTTGCTATACTTTGCATATGAACCCACGACTCTCATGACAGTATAGATATCGTAATCAACCTCACACACCGAGTCAGAACGGGTCAAATATAAATGCTAGTTCCATATGAAATATACAATGATAATCGATTAGCAAACTTATTAACACTTTGTTCTGTACAATGGACTGCAATAGGCCAGTGGATAGGCTTGCTTGCGACTGTGTGGGTGCCTTGTGAAATAAAACAGCTATCAATGACCAACATTTCTATGACAGCAGTGGGTGGACGGTCGGGAGCTTAACATGGTGCAGTGGGAAACAAGAACATTGGTATCTGTGGTAGTATCGGACCAGGCTGGAGTTAGCTGGTAAGCAAATCGACCACTGTGTACTCTTAGCATTCGTGATCTATTTGCATGTGGGGCTACGAAACATGTTATTCATGATAAAATGTTATCAAGTTATCGATTGTTCAGTTTGACTCCTCATGCATCTAATGCTCAGTAAGTAGATTGATATCCGTTGGGTGTGCACGTTTACCATTCCGCCCGAACCCGATCTTCTGTTACTGCGTAGTGAAGTATCTGTATCCACTCAGAGGGTGCAGTCACCTGTTGCAGGACTGGCTACTAAATGAAATTTGTTACACAAGCAGACGCTTCTTTTTCGAAAACAACCACATTTGCCATGTTTCTGATAAGAGACCATTAAAATGTCATTCACAATACCATCTGGAAAGTGCAGGATTGAGAGGATGGCTGTAGTTTGTTACAATTGAACCCATGTCATTTAGGTTAATAAAAACTGACTACATTTGAGCATTCGTACGAAACCATTGACTGTGTATCTGGAACCTGAATAACGTGTTTTGAAGAACGTATGAGCTGTACACAATAAACCAGCTACAACTGATTTTATCGATCACAGTTTGATGAGGAATTCTTCACATCCATCCAATTTGTTTTGCTCTGTTTCTCTATCAATGGTTAGTCATGTTAAACGGAAGATATTTTTTTGGTAAGCAATGTAGTGAAAGTCGATTTTGAGCCAAACAGATTAGTTTCTGTATACAACAGCATTTCGCCGTTATTGTGTAATTCACATGGGGAATCTCGGGTTGGGTTGTCCTGTTAGTATTAGTGATTGATCGACGGGTAATTTTGGAGTGCATGTCGACTATAAAAACAGTCGCCTGCACCTGTGTTAGTGTTCGGATAGGGATTAATGATCTTTCAGTTTACAAGGTTAGTTCAACTGCTTGATATATAAAAAACCAAAGGTGTGCACACATAAGAACACGGCGAAATTTGTCTTGACGAATAATGTGTGGCGTCAACGTTCCGTCAGTTTTATTCAAGATCAGAAGACCGGAATATTGGCCGTGACGAGCGAGAGCGGTTGGAGCCAGTTCGTCCGGTTCCGTTAATTTCATGGATAACTTTCGGTCTAAAGTTAGCCCATGAAACGTTGTCATACCATCAAGGATGAATACACGTCTCCAAAATATTCTCATCTCTTTGCAGTCATTTACGAAGGTGGAAAGAGTGAGTCATTGGTGATTTCCTCTAAATGCTCTGTTGTTAAAGGAATCTGCATGTTCACTGTCAATATCATTACCATGGAGGAAACAGTAGCTGGGGCTATTGATTAATGATTTTTTTCCCAACAAAGTTATTCCGCTTAATGAAACCCCCTAGATTATGTGGTTTGCCAACAACATCTAATTAGTAATAGCATCAGTGATCCGGATGAATCGTTTTGAATTAGACTTGATACACACGCTAATTACTACCCCACATGTGAGATCTGAAAGTATAGCCTTCTCATTGAATTTTACCAGACAGTTGTTGTCCACGAACTAATGAACCCATCACCGAAAGCGACATGGACATTCATAGGGTCATTTCGGCCAGCTGTTCCAAAAGGAATGACTGTATTCGCGTTTCGCTTTGGTTACAGCTTGCCAGTAATGGGATTTGAATTCCGGCCCGAGATTTCATCAGACAGAACTGATAAGCCAATGACCACATATTGGGCACGATCGAGTTATTATATGCAAACTTGTGTTCTGAGACTGTTCAGACTGTCCCATCCCCAACAAGGGGGCGTATTAATTATGCCGCAAACTCCAAGCGTTAAAAACACGGTTAGGCGTAATCAGTCAAGGGAAAATCACAGTGGAACTCAAGCTTCCTGAATGATGAATGTTCTCCGTGGGTGATAGCAGCTCGATTGATACGTTTCATTTGTCCGCGGACAGCACATGCAGATGACTAGAAATCGCTGCACGTACAACTCAGCGTTGTGGTACCGTCGGGAGTGTGTTTCCGATGGACCGCTCGAGCTCAGCTTACAACTTAGCCTCGCAGGTGTGCATGCCGTAGGGTTGAGATTTGCTACAAAAAAACGCTTTCAAAATGGTGCTAACTTTTGTCACTGCGATGGAACAAACTAACATTGTTTACAGAAATTACAAACGGTATATCACTTGAATTCCAACGTGGAATGTACGTCAGTTGTTGTACTAAACTCTACGAATAGCGCTCAGACAGAGCTAACTGTGTTGGATCCATTGTCCCGTAGATTCACTGTCGTCTCAGAAGGACGATTAGTAACCAACAGTGCCAGGTTCTTAGTGTAGCGGAGCACCACCCAGACACAATTCAGCCTATCATTTTGAGCAGAATCACACTGATAGAATTGCCCCGTAAGTGTTCCAGCACATAAGCAATAGATGTGCTTCCCACTACCCCGATTTTATCTCTGATTACAGTTCTCGTATGACGACTGTGTTGGTTACGCAGGCATCCCACGTGCACCTACAAAATTTGGAGTACTGTGCAAAACTGTGTCATGCAACAGATGAAGTCATTCTGAAATTATTATGGTTTATTGCTCGCAATGGGTAATACAAACATACAAAATACAAACATCAATCTAATAATTCATTTGAAGATTGGTTTTCTTCCCTCCTCGGCTTTTCAGTTATTATCAATAGACAGGTTGCTGATTCAGTCTAAAGAAGTATGATCAATCGATTCCATCATTCTATTCGCAAATATATTTCTTTGGTCAATACGACTTGACAACTGTTACCGTTTTTCCATTAAAAATGGCAACAGCTCTCATTGAAGAAACACATTCGAGCCGATTTGTTTTGTTGCGATTTGGAGGTTGACAAGCGCACAAGAGTTCGCAAGAAACAATCAACTGCAAAGTTATCTGATCGTCCTGTGTTTGGACCTGAGTCATTTTCGGAGTGTACTCACCGGCGGAGTCCAGATGTAACAGGACCAAGATCGACGATGCTCCTGTCGAGGTTGAGGGGACCGTATGCAATTATGGATTTCGGTGTCAAGTGCTTTGTAATAAAGAATGAGAGGATTCCGTGTCGAGTTCACAGAAGCCAGCTTTAAATGATACATAAACGCGATCCGAGGAGAATGCACACCAGATGTGCAGACAACACCGAGGTCGCTATGCAGATGAGTGAGAGAACGAAGAAAGCTCGAATCACATCTGCTGTGGTTGGAACAGCCCTTGCAAGGGGAAGCGTGAACGGCAAACGTGCGATCACGCTTCACTATTTAGCCACTACTCAGGAGTCGGGCGGATACATGCACTGAAGTGAACAGCGAAAAATACCGGGAATTCTGGCGGACACTCGGGCATAGGATAGTGTTTTCCGCGAAGGAACTTAGCATTGATAAGCCCGATGCATCTAGATCAGTGTAGTGTGCAAAATGGTGTTATCATTTGTTTTGGTGTTGAAATCGGTATCACAACCTTTGAGTTTCTGAATAAACAATGCACATCCGTCCCACGATCTTGATTCATTACCTAAGTATACAGAGAGCTGAATACCACTGTGTAATTCGACCATGATTCGTTGAGAAGTGGTTGTGAAGTTGTGATTAATAAATTTAAGCACATTTTGAATAACAATTACGGCCAGTGGGTTTCGTCCAGCTGTGAAAATGCACTTAGGATCATCTTGCGTCATGCTAACTGTCAAATGAGCTCGTTGGCCCGCTCATCGACGAGTAAAGTGGGCTCAACGCATAGTTCTTAGTTTGTCCCACTCATTCACTCACAACTGCAGTCAGCGTGCCCAAAAGATACTGTGGCCTTGGCCGACACTTAGTTTAACAGCGGTGGGAAGATAACCTTACTGGAAAAAACAATATTTGGCAGAAAATGTTGAGCAGATACGTGGCAAATCGGATGTTTGCAGCCACTACAGGTTCGCGAACGAAGGCACCTCTGTTGCACTCACCACGACACAATACCCTGTTTGGTGTCTGATCTGTCCCGTAGGCACAACCAGTATCACGGTAAACTCCCAATCTGCGACAACTGGGTCATTAACAACTGAGTTCACACAGGGATTTGGTTCAAAAACTCGGGAAATCAAACCCAGTGCTTGAATAACTTGGTTATCAAAATCAGTGCGATAGAGCCCACGTACTATCGTCCTCTCATCCGTGGCTTATACTTGAATGAAATGACACCGGTGACTCAGCTAATTGCTCCGTAACACTGAAAACATTGTTGCTCACATGGAATGCTAGCTACAGAGGCTTCACCTGCTCGATACTGATAATCGCCTATCGTCAGTTCACAGCACCGGAGGCTCTCGTTTGGGAGGAAACTGTGGAACACGTTGTGTCACACATTATTAAACACAGACAACCGTAAGTTATGGGGATAAGCACCTCGCCAGTCCCTGTGGTCAAGTCTGCCGTATCTATGATCACGTACATCCAAAACAGCGCCCACGGTCGTCACGTGGTAAACAGCAATCAGAGTAGACTATCGTTACTACTACCCTGAATGTTCATCAGACTCATGTTCCAACATCGCCCGCGTATCCTCCACACCACAACCCGGATAGATTGCATACTTACCATGCGTCATAATCTCACAAACATCGTCCGCATCAAATATCACATTAACCGCACGACGAACAGTACCTATAAATTCGTCCGTCTGATGAAAACTAGCCAACAGAGCGCAAGCAGCAACCATCCCCACTTTACCCGAACGGTGATTGTCAGGATGTACATGTGGATCATCGTTCATTGTCTACTGACTGTTTCACTGCCTGATGGTGCAAAACGAACGGTCCACCTTCATTGTATGTAAGACTGAACACCAGCGAACGCTGATGTTGATTAACCCTGAGATGGCATCAAGTTGAAGCAGTCAAATTTCGCACGTATCTTCACGTTTTACCATGTTGCGCAAGTTGACTTTTTGTGCAATCAATGCACAACATGGACATGTGATTTGCAGGCTACTACCTAACCATTCATATATTAAAGCCTACAGCTATATTTCTGGATGCAGTGAAGGTTGTTATGGAACGGTCATAAGTGCACATTATAGATGAATATCACCATCCGGGGGCGTGTCACTGTGTTATTCTGGGTAAGTAACCTCTTGTTTATGTTAGGTACTCACTTACTGTCTATTCTGGTCCACCTGATTGGAGCTCACAGACACAGACAATCAACACAACTTTGCAAGTGTAGTGTCTAGTAATATGACCCGCTTCCATGTAAGAATCNGGCTGCTCAATCAGGGTAGAAGACGTGAACCGTCCTCAAGTGTTTAACCACTCAACTGATCTAACATCCAAACTGGGCTAGATCACAACAAAAGTGACAACACTAATGAATATTATACAGTTTTGCATGAAACAAAGTGGTAGGATATTATCCAAATATACACTGCTTTCCTCTTACTTATTCTGCTATGAACGCGAATATATCTGTATGTACGCGTTTTGAGTCAAGAACATGGATGACGCAAGGCTTGTTTTGTCAGAAAACCAACACGTGTATTATGTGCTTGACTACAAACAAAACCACTCACCTGGTCTGAGAAAGTCACAGTTGCCACGGGCACCAATGCTCAGTTCTTTTATGCAACAAGATCCACTTCTCGCCGCACTGCACTCCAATGCTTCCTCTTGTGTTAATCTTGTGGTTGCTTCCAAGTCAAACCCCACGCTCTTGCCTCGCTACCGAATAGTGGTGGTGCGAGTAGTATATTGCGATCGCCACTTCTCACTACATACGTACACATTTATCGTACGGGCCTGACCCTGAATTACAAAACGAAGGTGGACATTCAGCTGGATGTGCAATCACCGAATAGTCGAATGTACGCAACTTCGACACACGCCGATCAGAAGCACCAAGAAGACGGGGCGCATTCACCAGGATCGTACCGTTGACTAAGCTTAATTTAGACAAAATGTGCTGGTTTGTGCAGAGTAATTGCCGTGGTCCCTACGCAAAGATGGAGTAAACTATCGAATTATAGACAATACGCATCAAACTGGACGCAAGTAACCGTGGTTGTCAATGGCGTCAGCGATTTCATCGATTGATATACGAGTTCTAGACTGGAGTCTCAAATTACCTGGCCCGAGTCGGTTTTTCGTTTCAATATCCAGCAGGCGTCCTTTGATCTGAACTACACTCACCGGAAACCACTTGTAACATCTGCGTCGGAGATTACAGCGATAAGCAGGAACAAAGCGAAATTGCAAGTGAATGAGAGTTTGTCGTAGTGGAAACGCGGCTTCTACGAGTACAAACCACGACCTTGAATTATGTGTGCGTAGGCTATATTTGCAGAAAGAATAATCGTGCACATTGACAAATTTAGCACTAAATGTACTGACCAATTTTTTAGTTAACAAGCTGACCAGGCGTGATATACCGGAACGTCGTTGAGGACACAGAGATTATTTACTGGACGGAGTGCAAGCCTTAACTCCTGTGATCCTGTAGACGACCAGACATGGAAAATTATCTATGGAGACTCGATATCGACTGTTGCCAAGCGAATACACCTGAGTGATGCACACTTCGCGTTCGCGCCACACTGTCTCATGACATTCGGAAAAACATTCGTATAGCATACATCATGTGAACTTCCTGACAAGCTGGTTGAAATGTGTAATTCTACGTTCTGGAACTAACTTGTACACTATACCACAGACTGGCTGTAAAACAGTTTCAGCCGGTTCGACTTTGTTGGTATCTTCATCACTCCACATATATTCTCCGAACTCCATCCAGATGGTAAGCTAAGCCACCTCCCAGCAGCTTAGAGCACATGATTCATCTCTCTTCCGCATGGTTTACTGAAGCTTTGCTGTACCAACAGTCCTAGATTGTGAACGGTTTTTCACCGCATACCGGTGAATCGGATGACCGACTGATCGAATGTGCGAAACTTGTTCAACTGACACAGCAATGGGTGAGGGTGGTCATTTCAAAACATTCGTCATCCAACTGCGACAGTGGCTAAATCCTTAGCACACTCAGCTGCCCAACATTCCATCAACCTGCTCCATAGAATCGATCGTCGTCTTTTGTGTGTAATACGAATGGTGACTGATTCCTTCTCATCTGTATCAAAGAAATACTCAGTAGAATAAGAGTTCAGACTGTGTATTACACAGTATTTGTATGGATAATGCATTAAGCCACTTTCAGTCCACATGGGTAACCTTAAAATCGATGTAGAATACACAATATTTGTGCCATCCTCTTATCGGTTGATCTTCGCCCTGAACCGAACCTGGGTTGCTTACAAATTTTCACTTGCCAGTCTCCTTCACTTTCGGATATTTGTCCTTTCAGTGTCTGCCATCCCAGCATGCGACGCAGGTGTTTGGCTAATTCTGGTCATGCCTCGTTCTCTACAATGCCGCGATGGTCACTATTGCCTACTTATTTGGACTCAGCATTCCATCAGACTAGTGCTACCCGCTGTCTCCTTCGCAATTCGCACAGCTGTCAATGATGGAGCCGGTCACAGCGAGACATGGGATAACCGGACAATATCTGTTCGAATGCTCACCGGAGAGATACGAACTTTGAGTTCCAGTGGCAGTAACTGACCACCAGTAAATGTAAATGTCAGCAGCTGCTCCTTTGAATCTGAATCACGTTGGAGGAGCGTTCCACTCTGCAAATAATGCTGATTACTCGTGAGTAATCCACAACTGCCCACCTGACCACTAGTTACCCACGTGCAGCCATTTTATGGCGTTCCTCAAAGCTATTAAAAACGTTCGATGGATTTGTGGGATAAGGCCGCAATGCAGTTGCCACGGTTGGCGGACGCAATTTCTCGCTGTGGTATAGTAATATATTCATCTCTGTGGTATATATACCATTTCCTAGTGGGAAAGTATGACCCGTAAGTTACATTCGAAAAATTTACCATAAGTAGGGCAATCGGAAGAGTTGGCTGTAGAGTATGCAAGGAGCCATTAAAAGAACAGTGATATGGGATAGCACAAGTAATATATGTGAACTGGTCAAAATTTACCGGAATTTAGCTTAGCTTGCGGTTGTTTCCACTGCAGCACTTACAGTCCGACCGAATTTCCGCACACTTCCAGTTATTGCTCATAAGATCCACACGGACCCATGAACTCTGCTACATTTGTCACAAAGAAGAAAATTAAATTGCAATCCAGTTATTATCTACGAGCCAGGTATAGTTAGTTTTTGCTTAATCCGCGTATTTCTCTCTAAATCGTACACACTCAGATTGACGCACAAACAGTGAACTCTTGAGGTGACATGTATTAGCATATTGCAGAGAGGTATGCGCAGAATATAAAATCTTATTAAGTGATACATGCAACACATGATGTATCGAGGTGTGACTCAACGTAGTTAGGAGAATGTGCTGCGGAGTGGAGGACAACAGGTGAAATCCTCTACACGAATCTCTCGATACACCTATGAGAAGATAAAACGGAGACGATTCTCGCTGAAATTCACAAGATTCGGTTTTGTGACACTGACATGTAATGAGGTTGCATATGGGAAACAGAAATGACAGATGCGTTGGGAACAACCGTCGAGCACAGTTACATAACAGGAAATTGATACCACATTGCCCCGTTGAAGGAGACTGACTGATGTGTTGCCACTTCGAACAGGCATGTTTCAAGCGAAAATTCACAAGTTCTCTTCAATCTCTGGAATTTTGATTAACACAATAACACTGGATAGCGCTGCATCAAGGTTGCGGCAGTAACCGTAGTGAGAAACTGGTTAGTGAAAATCTACGCGCTGCTGACTGTCATACGCACATGCAAAGCTCGAAATTAACTGGATACACTGATGGGAACAAAAATTTACCGTATATTTCTATGGCAATGTGGTTGCTTAGACTGAGATTCGGCGAATATTCGGAAAGCGTTTACAAATTCCTTTGAGGAACCCATGGGAATATTCTGACCAACAGGAATTTGAATGCGCAAATTCAACACGAAGCCTTCCTCTTAAGAATGAATGTAAGAATCCTTCGCCTGTTCACGAGAAGTTAGCAACGAATTTTCTCATGAGCCCCGTTTCTTGACTGCTTTCAGATCATGGTTTGTGGAATGATGCCCACTGGGTCTTGGTTCAGTGGCATTTACAACGGCAATGTTGTCATTTGATCGCCTATGTTCGATAGCGCGATTAGAAATACGTGTATATATATATATATATACATACGTGGTTATATATGAGTCAACACGTAAATCGAAAGATGCGTATAACGACATGTATATATATATGTATATGTATATATAGGAATGTCCGTGAGCATGGGCCTGTATAGTTTGACATATGGTTGGCGGCATGTGTTTCGGATTAGCCTGTCACAGTGATGAAAGCTGAACGTTGCCCGTATTGAACCACCTCCACGATGGGCTCATGATGCACAGCT
The DNA here is from genome assembly GCA_008508345.1 of Paragonimus westermani. Classification (NCBI taxonomy): domain Eukaryota; kingdom Metazoa; phylum Platyhelminthes; class Trematoda; order Plagiorchiida; family Troglotrematidae; genus Paragonimus; species Paragonimus westermani. Next base: position 39,798 of record QNGE01005011.1, on the reverse strand, counting down.
TGTCATTGCATACACACATCATTTGTCCAGTGTGAGCCCAAGAAATTGAGATCAGGAGATGTGACAGCTAAACCCTTTTTGTTCGGCCGGTATTGACAGACAAAATATTCAGTATAGAGTACTTCAACAGAACTAAGCGAAGCAAAACGCCTCAGATCACATTCACCCAATTTTCTGAAACGCAGAACAAGTTGGTTGGTAGGCATAGATGTGAGCAAGAAAGATAGAACGTGAGTGATGCAAATTACTTGAGCATAAGGTAATATCTGTCTCTCCGCCGGCGGGGTACTCTGAGTACCCTGGTGATCTACCAATTCGGCTATACACAACTCGACGTCATCCTGTCCTGTCGCAACCACCTATGACGCTTATGGTTCCTTTGCGTAATGCGCTCCTCCGTTCACGCTGCCGAAACGCATTGCTCCAGATCTCCCAGTTCAACGTTGTCTACACAAAATCTAAATTTAATGTTACAACACGAATGACTTACACGAACAACATCCTGGTATCTCAGCTTTCGACGACTAGCAATTCGCTAATGTCATTTCAACTCTCTACACAGCAACTGCTTTATAATACGGTTATCACCCATTCGACCGAGGTGACTTAGCTAACGTAGCGGAATGTGCATCAGCATGGCTTCCATCCTGTTCATGTCCTCCCACCACGGTATCCCAATGTTCGCAAACATGTCCGGCTACTGATTCTTTAAGATGGTTCTTGGACATCGCACAAAAGCGCTCAGATGGCGTACGTTCCGCAGCTACACTGTCATATTTCCACTGCCGTACAGAAGTGCACACAGTATAATTGAGCAGCAGACACACTGTTTAGTGGATATCGTCATCGTGTGTCTTGTATTTGTACCCGATCCCCTTCCGATACATGCCTTACGGACAATAACAACGCTAGTGAGAACAAGTCACTTAGTAGAAGCGCATCGTGTCTTGTCGCATTTACAAGCAATAGGGTCATCATAAAGTGCATGGGCGAGTGAACCGTTGGTCGTGAAGCCGCGACCAATCAGAGCACTCTTGACACGAGTGTGGGGCACACAGGCGGCCTTGACGCGTATGCAAAACAACCTCCGCCTTAGCTCGCATGGCGGTCAGACCTGTAGCGTGTGTTCTGCGTAGGACAAAATGTAAATTGCCGACTCACAGGAGTATCCATTGATAGAGTAATGTAGGTTAAGTAATCATTTCCAGCCTCCTGTAAAAACTGATCCAAAACACATTGAAAGAACACAACTGTATACTGCATAAGCGCATGAGCCTCAGCATCAGCAGCAGCAGCAGCAGCAGCAGCAGCAGCAGCAGCAGCAGCAGCAGCAGCAGCAGCAGCAGCAGCAGCAGCAGCAGCAGCAGCAGCAGCAGCAGCAGCAGCAGCAGCAGCAGCAGCAGCAGCAGCAGCAGCAGCAGCAGCAGCAGCAGCAGCAGCAGCAGCAGCAGCAGCAGCAGCAGCAGCAGCAGCAGCAGCAGCAGCAGCAGCAGCAGCAGCAGCAGCAGCAGCAGCAGCAGCAGCAGCAGCAGCAGCAGCAGCAGCAGCAGCAGCAGCAGCAGCAGCAGCAGCAGCAGCAGCAGCAGCAGCAGCAGCAGCAGCAGCAGCAGCAGCAGCAGCAGCAGCAGCAGCAGCAGCAGCAGCAGCAGCAGCAGCAGCAGCAGCAGCAGCAGCAGCAGCAGCAGCAGCAGCAGCAGCAGCAGCAGCAGCAGCAGCAGCAGCAGCAGCAGCAGCAGCAGCAGCAGCAGCAGCAGCAGCAGCAGCAGCAGCAGCAGCAGCAGCAGCAGCAGCAGCAGCAGCAGCAGCAGCAGCAGCAGCAGCAGCAGCAGCAGCAGCAGCAGCAGCAGCAGCAGCAGCAGCAGCAGCAGCAGCAGCAGCAGCAGCAGCAGCAGCAGCAGCAGCAGCAGCAGCAGCAGCAGCAGCAGCAGCAGCAGCAGCAGCAGCAGCAGCAGCAGCAGCAGCAGCAGCAGCAGCAGCAGCAGCAGCAGCAGCAGCAGCAGCAGCAGCAGCAGCAGCAGCAGCAGCAGCAGCAGCAGCAGCAGCAGCAGCAGCAGCAGCAGCAGCAGCAGCAGCAGCAGCAGCAGCAGCAGCAGCAGCAGCAGCAGCAGCAGCAGCAGCAGCAGCAGCAGCAGCAGCAGCAGCAGCAGCAGCAGCAGCAGCAGCAGCAGCAGCAGCAGCAGCAGCAGCAGCAGCAGCAGCAGCAGCAGCAGCAGCAGCAGCAGCAGCAGCAGCAGCAGCAGCAGCAGCAGCAGCAGCAGCAGCAGCAGCAGCAGCAGCAGCAGCAGCAGCAGCAGCAGCAGCAGCAGCAGCAGCAG
>QNGE01005011.1:0-27106 GCA_008508345.1 Paragonimus westermani | reverse complement strand
TGTCTGTGAAGTGAGTGCATTTAATGACGCGGGGCAGTGAAGGCCGTGAGGAAGCTGTCTCGCTGATGACGCCTTACGCTCACTTGCAGCTCGGTTGTTTGTTTGCAAGGTGTAGGCACCATGACGCTGAATGGTTGAATATGGACTTAGTCATTTTCAGTAGTTAGGTCTCTTCCCGTCCTCTTCTTTTTTTCCTTCTCTCTTATATATATATATATATAGGGTTTGCTGTTTCTTCATGGCTGTGTGACAGTTAAGCAATGGTGTGAACCACTGATGTATTGCTGTCTATGATGATGATGTACAGCAGACTCTCATTTCTTAGATTTCGCGTTGCTTCGTCGATCAGATCAAACCATTCCAAGTTCCATTCAAAGAAAGGACCCGGATATGTCAATACACATTTTCGCGGTTTTGTCAAGTTGATGTCCAAGAGAAATTTGGTGCGCTGTTTGTTGAACAGAGCGCGAAGAGTCTGCACACCGGACACTCTCTAGGATTTAGTTACATATATTCGAGAAATTCTCACTAAAATGGATATCCTGAAAGATTCCTGGACAACAGTTTATTTTCCGGTATGATATGTGAAATCGTCTAGACAGCGGAATAAAAGCCGGTTTTTGTTGATCTCTCACATGAGGATAGGGTTAACGGTAAGACAGTTAGTCGTAGACTCTCACACGCGATCCAGAATGCCTACCATGCAGCAAGATTTATTGTATCGTTCAACACCTGCCTGGTACTGGTGCCTGAGTTCTCTTCATTCTTCTGTATGTATCCTCCTCACCTCTTGTTTTAAAGCGGGTTATGCTGGGAGAACCACAAAGAGGCTACCGAAGAGCATTCGTTCGGCGACGGTTCAGGAAAGCCCATTTCCAGTGGAATCGACCCGAACTTCACTGATAATGGCCATCAACTAAATCTGGACAAAGGTTTCTGAATGATTTACAATGTTCTTCAAGCCCGTTCCAGAGCTATCAGGGTGCGAACGTTATTAGCGACCACAACACTTGTCTGTGTACCTGGAAACATTCTGTACTAACACACTCACCGAAACTCCTACCCTCATCCAGTAAACTATGATCCTTACCACTTCTGTGATTCTCCATGACCTGTTCGACTGGTTATAATCTTCACACCTCTCTCGTATTCACCCTATGTAATTGTGAAAAACTGATGAGAGTAATCGAAAACACCTGGTTAAAAATTTAACTTCTTATGGCAGGTTGAACGGGACGAGCTTACAACCCGGATTAGTATATACTGGTTTCACAGCAAGACGTTCGATTAATACAGTCATTATAAGTTTGTGAGCAACAAGACATTGGTCAACTCCATACTGCAATAAAATCGTGCACTTTCAGAGTGCAGGACTCAATACGCTCTCAACTGCATGACCTATTCGACTGGTTATAATTTTCACACCTCTCTCGTATTAACCCTACGTAATTGTGAAAAGCTGATAAGAGTGGTCGAAAACACCTGTTTTAAAAATGCAACTTCTTATGGCAGGTTGAACAGGATGAGCTTACAACCCGACTTAATCTATGCTGGCTTCACGACAAGACGCTCGATTTGTACAGCGATTATGAGGCTGTGAGCAACAAGACATTGGTCAACCCCATACTGCAATAGAATTGTGCACTTTCAGAGTACAAGACTCAGTACGCTCTCAACTGCATTTCTATTGATCAAGGTGATTTATTTGTACTGGCATCTTACCTGGTTGGGGTTGACTTGAGACTGGAAGTGCACGTCGGTCAAAAGTTCAACACAACAATCAACTGTCGCTTAAACCTAAATCGTTAAACATTGTCGCAAATTTTAATGCTCCACGTATTCCTCCCTTCTTCTACGCCTCTGAAAATCAATCTGGTTCTGATCGTTGATTTGTTTTGTACATATTGTGCGGCTTAGTTGTTACTCACAGAACAGAGAAACGATGTGGCTGAACCGTTCCTGATATTCCCTGTGATTCCTGTATCAGATATTGGGAAACGACAGAAAAACAAGAAACATGGTCTTTCGGCTGAATACTCGGAAGGCTGCTGGGTTTGGATTGGATTTTCAGCGATGATTATTGAACAAAAGCGAACGATCCCAACTTGAACTATTACTGTGTGTGTGTGAAGACAGGATTTGGTTCATAAATTGCCACTCCTTGTTGATAAGAAGTGTGGCGGAAATGTCCACCAGTAAAATCAGGCAATTCACCACTTAAATGAGGAGTACGAAATTATACTGGCACAGCTTTGAAGTACTAGAGGTCAGGATGTCTATTTGGTTTTCGATTCGAATTTTGCGATGATTACCAGGTGACCTGCTTACAAATTCTAATTCACCAAAATGTATTCTATATTTGTCCTCGGAGCAATTCGGATAATATGACTGGGCACGTAAGTGGCTTTCTCAGTCTGATACAGTTCTATTAAAGTGTCCATATATTTTGGATAGATGATGTCGTTTCTTCTGAAATGCTTTCTTGCACTGGACATTCGTTCGTTGAATGCTATATGAAAGACGATTTTGGTTGGAGTTCCTGAGTACTACATTCACTTGCGTATGTCCAATATGAGCACTCTGGTTTTGCGGGACTGACATTCCTGATATACAGTGCGTGTATGTGGTTTGATACTCATAGATAAATTACTGGTGCACTGAACAGCAGTTGAGGCCTCAACGGTCATTTGGCTTATGTTCGAACTTTGTGATGCTCACCTGAGGATCCCACAGGGGCTTTGGCTGGTTCATCTTCATCTGACTTCAGCTTGTGCACCATATCGAGATACAGGAGTTGGGATCGGATATCTTCCAATTGTGGATGCAGTGTTTAGCTGTCACACTCGTGCTCACAGGTGATGTAACTCATACATTCGTGCACATTTCGACAACCTTATGAAAACAATGATAAGGCGGTTTGTTGGCGCTGAGTGACTTTATTGTAATTACGCCCACATCCCGCCGCTTATCATTGCGAACTAATCTGGGTGTGGTTTCGGCAGTGTGTTTACCCCGTTCACTTAACCGACTGTATGGCCAATCACTAAGCCATTTTATCTGCATTCGGGAGCTTGGTGCCGTACAGATCTCCGGGACACGCGGTATCCAGAATGGCATAATTGACCGAATGTTACGCAGTTCTCAGACTTCTGAACGGAACCGTTTACACTGGGATCAACTGTGTTCCATCATTTGAGCTGCCTTGACTGGACAGCTTTCGTTACAGACTTCAACGGTACTGAAGCGATTAAATTATGGAGCCTGCATTCTAAGTTTCTGATGTTATTAACCTGACTCACAAATAAAATAATTATAGTGGTGGGCCAAATTTATGCGTCTTGAGTTTCTGGAGGCAGCCCTATCGGGCTGCTTCCGTTCTGAATTCTTGGGAGGAAGAGTTTTCTGCTGGGCGGTTTGGTGGGTTTCGGGGTGGGTAACTCTGAATACGGTTTGTACGCGATATCGATACCCTCAATGCCCGTGCCTGTGCCTGGGGCCGGTCGTTGGAACGACCATGCAGATGGTGCCTCCACTTTCCACAACAGGCACACGCGTCTGAAGGGATACTTAGAGAGCAGAAACCACGACTTTAGTCTCCTGTTGTAGCTTCTGGTCCGCTGTTCGCGTCTCGCACTCTCTTGCCGGAAGCGGTCGAAAGATACGCTTTTCAGATGGGCGTTCGCGAACTTCAAAGCCTCGGTTTTTCCCACCGCAACCTCGGGGCTGAGCACGGCTGGCTAAGTTACCAAGAGGCCGAGTGACTTTTTGGTTGTCTTGGCCCGCAGCCTACTCTTCTGCCGATATAGACGTCACCGCAGCTGCAATTGAACCGATAGATTACATGTGAGACAACATTTTAGTAAGTCATGATTACGAATAAGTTGAGAGACTCTCCTAGTTGTGAGGAGCAACCGCAATTCAGCCGCAGGAATGTGCAAGTTAGAGCTGACTGTAAATTTTGGCTTACGTCAGTTGTGACACGATCGCCTTTGAAGGGTAGGTTCAAAAAGACCTGCTTCTTGGGAACCGTATTCACGACAGTCTTTGTCAGTCTCTTCTGGCTGTGAACATCGATGCACTTCTCAGGGTCTCCGTTTGCGAGCACCACCTTTCTTAATTTCGCCTCTTCTCCTTGTAAACAGTCATCGGTGCATATCTCCGCAGTCTATGAAACAGGGTTCGTACCGGGCCTCTTTTGTAAGTAATGGGTGCAAAAGAAGAGAACTGCAAATACTGACCGCTCCAAGTGGCTCTGCGGTGCACTGAGCGTTGCAATGAGCCATCCTGCCGTCTAGTAAGTGAAATGTCTGGGAAAGGTAAAATATTGTTCGTTTCCTCCCTGAAATAAACAGAAAGATTAATATGAACGATAGTGAAACGGTTTAAGAGTGAAGCGAAATGAATATTAGTGGTAAAAATCAATATATCTTCAACGTACCGCTTATGGAGGCTGGCACCATCTACAACATCGGACAGTTTTCGTTCAATCATTCTTAAAAATATATCTGCAAGTGTAATGCCCAATGGGCTACCCATTGTTACACAGTCAACTTGTTTATAGGAGAATCCTCCAAAATCAAAACGGGCATTTTCTGTACATAAAAGTATAAGTTCCTTAAGATAATCAACTGGGAGACAAAAAGGCAAATTTTGATGGGACATAAAACCGCATAAAAAGCCAACTGTCTCTCGGCGGGGTACGTTTGTAAACAAAGAGTCCACGTCGATAGAATACATCTTATGTGGACTCACTGATACGTTCCGTAAATTTTGAGTTAGATCGAAGGAATCTTTCACACAATGAGGAGTAAACGCCTGACAGATCGGGTGGAGGATATTCACAAGCCATCTCGCAAGTTTGTGGTAAGGTGAGTTTTCCATACACAAGATTGGCCATAACCGGACAACAAATTTAGGTGTTTTTGGAACACCTGTTAACTGTGATATGCTGGTTCCGGTTGGCTTCATCTGTCTGTATTGCAGTTCCCAAATATACCCATGTAGTAGCAAGATTTGAAGCTTTCTTGAGAATTTTTTCTGTACCAAAATGGTGATATCAACCGTACTGTCTGTCTGAAATTTTCTTGCGTCCATTGGGATACCTTTAATTTTTGATTAATAATCAGCCTTGTTCATGATAACTGTGCCGGAAGCTTTGTCTAGCTGGAGGAAGACCACATCTTTCATTTCTCACAGTTGTCTTAGAGCTTGGTGATGTTCAGATGTCAAACAACAATGATGGCGTACAGGTGAAATGAGAAAACGGTGCGAAATATCGACCATCCTTCGTTTTCCTATGAAGTTGGGGAAAGGTCTCTAGTTTGATCATACAGGTTCTCCAATTGCAGCTGTGGTTGCAATCGGTCTACTCTTTTGGGAGGAATTTCAACTTTCAGTCCGAGGGATAGAACCTCCAATTGTACCCGCGTAGACCGAACTGACGATAAGTTCTGCACGTGTTTCATGGCACCAGCAGGGAGCAAGCACTCATTATCCGAACGCGATAATGTTACCTGGAGACTGCACAGTGTCTTGGTTCTAGTATTTTTCAGTATGATTCTGACAAAATTCTCGAACATTATACGACATATCTACGACAGATTGTTCAGTGTAGATGTAAAACGTCGATGAGCCTCCAGATATTTGTTCAGCTCTTCATATGAAGCCTCGATATATGAAGTTGCCAGCCTGACAAGATTGATGTTACTGGGCAATTTTTCTTTCACCAGCAAACGGTAAAATAACGAAGGGAATCAGCCTGACCTTACGTAAACTTTGAATGTTTCTATTGTGTGTGCCTGTGTGGAATGCGCTTCGTACCTTCAAAGTGCAAAGTGCTGCTTCAAGACTGGGGCATTTCCACCCCTACTTTCTTCATTGCAGGTAATCCGCTTGAGACTGTTGACAGTTTTACATACTTAGGTAGCACTATCTCGTCAGCCTGTAATATTGCTGATGAGATATCAGCGAGGATAGCAAAGGCACGAGTTGCCTTTTCCAAACTGCGTCATCTGTGGCGTCGAAAAGACGTTCGGTTGTCGCTGAAAGGAAGGGTCTATAATGCTTGTGTGCGTTCCATTCTGTTGTATGGTTCGGAAACGTGGCCTGTTCGCAAGCAAGATATCAACAGGCTTGCTGTGTTTGACCATCGTTGTCTCCGCCAATTGGCCCACATTAAGTAGGCTGATCGTTTGAGCAATGTGGCAGTTCGCCGGCGCGTATTCCGGAATGTTCGGGATGCACGATCAATTGGTCAACTAGTCACGTTGCACAGCTTGCGATGGTTGGGTCACGTGCTCCGTATGCCAGCTGAGCGTTTGCCGTACCGGGCATTATATACTGAGGCCACCAACAGTTGGGTAAACCGCGTGGTGGTCAAGCAACTACGTGGTCACGAAATATGAGGACCTTGACTGCTCCCTGGAGCAAAGTGGGCAGGCATGGCCTGTCTGGCTAGGGTCCTCGTGATCACTCAAACCGCTGGTTAGAGACGCTATGCGAGATGGCGGTGTGTCGCAGTCAATGGCGTACCTGTATCCATACCATTTCTAGTTTTTCCACTTAGTCTTCTTTAATCTTTGTTGACCTTCGTAATAATGTTTCCTTCTAGGATATTCCACGTCATTGTTGAGGTTAGCGGCAGCCCGAGTCGTAGTACCTTTGGTCAGGCTCATGGCTGCTATAATGATGATGATGATTATATTGCTATCCGCATGTTCCATATATTCTATTTTTTTACGCTCGTGACTGAAGGGAGTGAACGAACTGTTAATATCTCTCGATGTACATTTCCTATCGATAATGGTGAACTGGAACAAAGGGACTGAGTGTTTTAAAAGTGGCAGTATGTGATTTCCAGGTAGTATGACAGTGAGGAAAATCAGCCGAGAATTCGATCCGTGTAGAAATGGTCCACTGTATTTTGGATAACAAAGGTCATTCGAGATGACAACAGAAAAGCGAAGTACACTTGGTTTTCTCATCGAAGTATCGATCCGCTAAATCCGGCATAAAAGTTACTGTGACCTGTGAGATATGCAGGGGAATATGCAGCAGAATAGTCTTCCCCCATACTGCATTTCACAAGTTGGGACTACCGAATAACCATGGCGAGCTCCAAACGGCATTCGGTGCACGATAATTCTATACATCAGGACATAATGAACGGTAGGGGCAACGAAAGCAACAAATATCGATGGAGGTCACATTCAGCTCATCGTTTAGACAGCACTGAGACAATTGTTTAAAAGTGGCTTTTCGTGACAAAATACTTCTCTCGCTAACTACTGTGAAACTATCATGGAACAAGATTTGTATGTCCAATTAACTCGCTTTGTTCTCCTTGAAAAATTTGCAGAAAATATTACACACCTGACTGTCTTATCCACCTGGTTACTGTCAACTTATCTATCATGCAGACATGGAGTTGGGATTGAACTAACGCACTGCACAGGCATGAAATATACCTTTCACTAGTTACACGTGTTTCTTCTTTCGTAGTAGATCACTGGAACCTGGCGGTGTATATATTGACGTATGGTCCACAACGTTTATCTAGCACTGCATGAGCTTCCTTAGAGTTGGTTTTGAATGCAAATCCGAGGTATCGTATAACCGTATGTCTTCCTTACTCATTTCCGCGTGAAAAACCTCCAGGGTATCTCCAACCTCCAACTTAAGCGACGGATTCAAGATTGAACACATGAGGACGACGCCCCACGAATTTCAAGATTCAGCAGAAGGTTCATCGGTTCAGTCGTTCAAGTACTGATCGCCGTAAATCCGACATCATTGCAGGTTCGTATAAGCGACATCAGCCGATGTATCCGATAAGTCAGATCGCAGGTAGTGAAGTGGCCCGCGTGTTGTATCGAACAGACTGTGCGCGAGCAACATTCACTTGCAAGCGTGGGCACGAATTGCTGGCGAGAACGTGCACATTCGAACTAACCTGAATTTCTGAACTTCAACGTATCAATCTTCTTAACTAAGCGATCATATGATCGGCGGAGCAATTCAGTAGGTGATGAGACATTATTGACGGCATCCTATTCGGATTAGCCTGTCACGGTGACTAAAGCCTAACCGTCATCACAAATGACTTACGCTTCACCACCCGTGGTTCCACTCACACACCACGTACCTAGTGTCGACCCGAAGAAGTAAGACCGGAAGACGTGTGAATGATGCCATTGTGTGCAGCCGGTCAGATGACCAATCATCTGGTCATCTGGTGGGCTAAAGCGGATGTGCAATTCTTACCTACCGGAGAGAAATGAAGAGAGGAATTGCTATGGTAGTGAGAAGACAAATAGGGAACATATAATGTAAGAAGTAGTACAACGTGGGAGTAGGTTTTAGTTCACCATGGAAGGGATGAGTAGGACAAGCGGAATCTAATGTTGGGCCACAAAAAGCATTTACCATGCAATATACCATATCTCTGAAGGAAAGAAAAGGCCAGATGTCACCTACACCTAGGTTTCTGAAAACGGAAGCACGTAAGTCGCCAAACGACGACGGTAGTTGTTCAGTGCTGAAACGTACGCATACACACAACCGTAACGTGGCGTGCAGTTGGCCGATGCTCACGCGGACAGCGCACATCTACAATTGCACAGTCGGTCAGCACGCATAGTAAGTCTGAAGACACAACAAACACAATTCACTATCTCCAACTGATACAGTGAGTATTCGGTTAGTAGGTCGCACGGTCTATAGTGTTACCAATAGGGACTCAGTGGATACAATTTGTTCGCTGTTGTAACGTAGTTTTGGCGTTCTACCAAACCATTATTCCGTTCAAACCCTATTATTAATAGACTTGAGAACAAAAATATACGTCGGAGTAAATTATGAAAGCTCCTGAGTTGCCACCGTCGTCGTGTGTTGGTAACACACGTCACTAAAAAGAGCGCCAATTTGAAAAGTGAACGCCATTCAGATGAGCCATTTTGGTTAAGACGCTAGTCTAACAAGCAGGAGGACCAGAGTGCAAACTTCAATCCGGACAATGGTATGCACCACTGATGAACTCTAGTGAGAACGAAAGTCGAGTCGAGTGCTTCCTTTCGAATTGAGCTAGCCGAATGGCTTATCTGAATGTGAACACTGCGATCGAGTGCGGGTGATGTTCAGTTTTTGAATAGCCTGAATCCCTGAACCTTCATTAATAATAAATTCAACTGTTTACTCAACAGCAACGACTGATGAAGTTGCAGTTATAGGTTCTGATCGCCATTGGTTTGTCTTACTATCTCGTCCAACTATATCTTCAACCTGTTCTGCCTGGTGAATAATGCTCAAGAGCGCGGATGCATCTTCGTTAAATTGAAATGTTTAACTGGTAGCAAACGTCTTCTTTTCCAGAGAATCGGTCACTTTTGTAAAGCTTTTGTCACTTTCTACCGTTTTCACTTGGGTAAGATTTATGGTAGCTGAACGGCTAGGCGAATTTACCCTAGCAATATGTGTTCATACATCCATTGCGTCCCAACCCGATACACCAGTATTGCACAATAAGACAACGGATTTTCATTCCAGCAGTTGAACCAAAAACCCCATTTAAGCATGTTCCACTCGTCAACCCTCAAAGACAAATCACACCGACACTTGGCATGTGTTCCCGCTAATCTTTCTGATCCATCACCGGAAGTGTACAACTTAGACATGTACAATGACGAAAATGAATGTGGTTGCGCGTGGTCACAGTCTGTCATGAATCTGTCACCGGGGCTAAATCGCACGGGCAGACGGGGGTCTCAGGGCAGTGCTGACTGTCATGCTATCTACTGTAAGTGTTGACAACGGTTGTGCAGAATCCGATTCGAATATTAAAACTATGCTGATCAGTAGGGAGCACCTTCAATCTCAATAAATCCAGTTCATATTTGATCACGGTGTTGGCATATATTTCCCCATTACATTGTGCCGTTGTATACAAGGTACCTAGATGTACGTTTCGGGTCTGCACACTGTGCAGTTGTATATCATTGGATTTTGAAGCCCACAAGTCAAACTCGAATGTGTGTAACATTCTTTCCAGTTTCCAACGAGGGATGTGAATACGATAATCAGTTGATTGAATTCGGTCAAATGCATATCGTCCAGTAATGCAAGTGGTTTGCAAATAGAGTGCCATACATTAACTGCTCGATCGTATGTCCCCACAGTACGATGACAATACAAGCTGCGAAAAGACTGTCCAATGTTTGCGTAAGTAAGCCGAACTGATCGTACTGACGAAGGTGACGAGTGTGAATTGGATGAGCATGGTTGTTAAGTTGTCTCCGTGTTAATTCCAACTTGCAACAGGAAGTGAGTGTTGTATCTGTCTCCGGACCCCATCCGCTACATGCCTTACGGACAATAACAACGCTAGTGAGAACAAGTCACTCAGTAGAAGCGCATCGTGTATTGTCACATTTACAAGCAATCGGGTCATTTTAACGTACATCGATGAGTGAGCCGTTGACCGTTGAAGCCGCGACCAATCAGAACACTCTTGGAGCCTTGGCACGAGTGTGGGGCACACAGGCGGCTTTGAGGCCTACACAGCAGTGGGACAGGGAGCAGTGTTGACGTGGTGAGAAAGTTGTTTGCTGATAACATCAAGCGTGATGAACAAAAAATGCGCCCTGTAAGGAAAGAAATAAGGATGATCATATTAACTCGCTGGTAGTGTGCAAGTAGGAATATGGTCTTTTTGTAACTTTAGCACAATATATAGGCAAACTCAAACCGTCTGTCACTATGGTTCCTAGGTGTCTTTCACAGCAGTTTCGTGTCACCTAGTTAGTCGCCTATAAAATTTGGATGACTGATGCACGTGACTTCACATTTGTTCGCACTGAGCGGCGAGTTATATTCTACGAAGCACTGGTTCAGAGTGTTCAGCTTGTTCGTAGGGTGATCACAATTTCCGGGCACTCTGGAACTCACCAAAGTTTGCTGACATCGGCGTAGAGTAGAATCGGTGATTTGACCGTACTGGGTAGTTCACTGAGGAGAAGAATGAAATAGAGGTGTTCTAGGATTGATCCTCACGGAATGCAGTTGTTGGCAAGGAATCATTCGGTCAGTTAACCAATCACCTCAAGTTACTTGATCGGGTGCTGATCAAGGCCATAACACAGCGAGAGAAACTGACTGGTCCTGTCGAGGGGTTTGGAAACGTCAAGTTGCATCTACCTATGTGAACGTAGTGTCGTCATTAGATCGGCTCCTTTGTCACTGAACTTGGGAACATTCACATACCGTTTTTCAACACTTCCATGTGAACCCAAACTGTCCGCCTGTGATTGTGGTAATTCCTGTACCATCCGGTACTGCATAACCTGTAACGGCATGCGAAGCTGATAGTTTGTAGGAGGAGATGTACTCCAACATATGAGCAAGCTGTTGATGTGAAGTTTAACTTCAGATATATTTACAAAATCATGAATGAATGTTCACGCTCCGCGAACGCCGTACTGGTTGACAGCAGTGAAGCTTAACAGCCCCATGAATAAAATCAATTTGAAAGATTTTTAAATTGTTCATTTGGCAGATTGAGAAAAGACCAAGTGAGTGGTATGCCGGTCATCAAATGTGGATAGCAATTCTGCATCCAGCAACTCCGAACAACTTCATAATTGAAAAGGGCTGTTTTAAAAGTTGATTAACCGTACATGGTTTGACGTACATGTGAATGATGAGGGGATCCTAATGTGGCAAACCTGAAGTTTGGTTTGATTCCAAAATACGTTATGTTCGACAAGCGCCTAGATGGTGCGTACTTTACGGGCTGAGCTAGATAGCCACGCTTGGGGTCTGAGACTCTCATACTGCTGCCTACCGAAAGACAGAAACTAACGATGGAAATTTTCGATTATTTTGCCCGACCATAAACCAATTAATCAGTTTCTCAGGCGATTCAACGATGATGAGAATTCAGATGGACGATTTTGGTTTCATGGTCAGTCAGGTTTTTGATAACGGTCGATGTGGGAAATGGGATCTGAGATTCCGGTCTTTCGGTCAGGTGTTCATACCCTAGTGCAATTAACAACCCGAACATGACGTCTGCTCCTCTAAGATTAACGGCCAACTGCCAGCAGTGAAATCATCCTGTCTATCTTGAGGCAGATGAGCTCGTTGAAATGTGCGTGCAGTCTGCAGATGAATTAGAGAGCTGTAATCAACAAACACCAGGACGGACAAAGTGCACCTAACAGAAAGCGCAATATGAGATATCGCACTATTTTCTACGACTTGAGTGGGGTCGAATAACACAACTGTCATGAAATTTCGCAATGAGCTCAAACGTATTTATTAATGAAGACATGCTTCACTATTCATGGAATAGTCAACTTACCGCCACTTTTCTGTCTTCAGTGCTTTCATACAGACGGGTGGTTCAACAATGCAGTCAACTAGTGGACGAACGACCAAACCAGTCAACTTGTTTACTGCCAGTGTATCGGGGAAGTTATGAAACGAGAGTGATTCTCACGTCAGTAAGCACTATCGGTCTCCATCGAACGTGTTGTGAACAGACAGGAACGAAGAAAGGGTGATTACGACGACTGGAACAAACGATCCAAACATAACTTCACCATTAATCTTCATTCCGAATTTGCCTAGCATGAGAATTTGAAAAGTAACTATCATTTTATAACACAGTCAGCTTGTGATCATAATCCCGGCTACGTATAAACTCATCGTGAGAGCCTGACAACCGATGTGGAAGCAAACGATGAACGAATAAGCCATCACAGTCACACGAGAGAGAGCGAACGATACGTGTAGAATGAGATGTGATACGTTAATTGTGTGGAGACGGGATCTAACCATCTTAAATATGGCAGTGTACAATATGACACGAAATTCATGTAACTGGGATGTCAGTGGACATCACGTCGGCGGGCACATCGTACCTCAGCCAATTGTTCTCAACGTATGTTTGGTTACACTTGGTGGTGTTGCAACCAAGGTGGTTTCCGTTGACAGTGCTTACCTCTGACGGTTCTAGGTACTCACAACGAATTCAAGACAGATTGACATGTTACTATTTGCCACGTGTTCAAATCGCTTAAACGAATTGACCCCTAATTCTTACACATTTCGATGCACATTTCATTGCAGTCTCCTTGTTGAGCGGATGACCACCATGCTTCAATATGTGGTAGCCTCGTGGTCATTGTTGTGCTTGTCAATGTTTATCCGCAAACCCATCTACACCATCTGGGAATCAGCACTGTTTCCGTACAGGCATAGATTATTTGATCATCTGGATCATTTGATTAATGTTGAATACTATGCCACTTCCTGTAAAGGTTGAGAAAATTCGAAACCTCGCAACGTCAAATTTCAATGGTTTCAAGTGTACATTTGCGTACCAACTACGGCAATGGCGAATTCAGAATGCGGGTTAACAAAAAATCTTATAGGAATAATCACCATTCTTTCTGCCTACTGCTTCATTGCCAGTAGCTTAATATATTAACAAATCATTATTCCGAGCTTCCCACCACCGACCAGGACGACCAGTTCACACAAGTTTACATCAGCCAGAGCGAAAATATCTCCTCGTATGTGGTGATGTGTATTCGTTGTTGGTTCACAGCACATTCGACTAGATGGAAGTATATCTTCCACTCATTGAGATCTGTTGTTCGACTAACGTACTCGTTATGAAACAATGAACTGTACCTATTAATCACAACGGCAATCTACATACACGTGAAGATTAAGTGACATACTAGCGCAAACCAGCAAATTATGAAAGGGAGGAACTTAGAATTCCGGCAATTCATCATCGAGGAACCAAGGTTTCTGATGTGTTATAATCAACTTCACAACACAAGCAGAACATTATCCACAACTGATCACAGCTGTCGCATTCCCATAAACTTCCCAGTAGGCCCCTTTTGACAAGAAGCACTAGACTCGAGTTTCACTCTCATCAAAGCTCGTCAGTAACACATATCCTTGTCACGACCAAGACTTGAACCCCGGCCATGCTTCCATGAGGCAACCGTGATGACCACTGCGCCAATGTCCTCACATTTTGCACGACCGTATCGTCATATGTGAACGATCAGCCATTATCGCTTGTGATGAATGCTCTGATTGCCCGATCGTCTCGAGAGGAGACAGTAACTGTCCTGTTAACTGACATCGATGACCCATGTAGTAGGAATTCTCCCCAATTTGAAGACACGGGAATCATTATCTTATTGGGGGAAGTTGTCTATTAATCATCAGCGATGTCCATTTGATTAGTTTTTGTGTATGTAGAATGCTGTAAATAGTAGCAATTATTTGAAGTTTGTAATACTGAAAGGTCTGGGCAAAATTTTTGCTGTTGTAGAACAAAACTTTGGGTTTGGCAATTTGATAGTCATCGATTCGAGCGATGCTAAATTCTGTTGTCTAATTTCCCTTGGTTGATCCAATAAACCTTAGAATACGACCTGAAATTCCTCCGACTAGCCTACGTTGTGTTAACTCATGGGAAGTATAACGCGACTGCATTACTGATGGAGTTCCTAACTTCAGTTCCAATTTTAGGTGGATGATGATCTCCGATTCGTTTTGACCAACGTAACCTGTTGCATGACAGTAACGAACGAATGAATGCACGCACATATATATACTGACTGTTCGTGGATAGATGGCTCGAGTTATGACTAATCCTAATCATTTAGGTAAAAACGAACCAGATTGTCAATAACTTGGCATGAGATGTTCGTCTGAAAAAGTCAAATAAACGTTGGTTCATTTCTTCAGTGGTTGCATCCCTTTCCAACGAGGATTTCTTTGCAACATTAGAAGTGAGTCTTTTAGTCGAGCAGCAATGATTACCAATACAAAATTTATTTGATAGGCGTTTAGTTAAGGCGAGTGAGCGATTAAGAAACGCTTCTGTATAAACCTCACACCCAGCTCCCCAATAAGACACGGACTACATGTTAGCCTACTCGGATGATGTATGATTTTCTCAAGTTGGATTTATACACTATCGTGGTGTGTCATGGGGTCAATGCAGACGCTACATGACCGTCGTAGTGTATTGTTCTAGGGACTGGATAAATTTCAAGTTTGAATGGTTAACAGGTTGTGATGCTATTTGCTAAATTTGAAACGATGATCCGCAAAGCTTAATTCATGTTCTGGGGAATCGGATAATCGAGCGACGTCAAAGATGTACAATAACTACTTGCGAACAGGCTCAGCTAGCTAACAGACGGTGTAATTCAGTCGTTGCCGCAATCCGACGTGATATATTTGTTTTAAAAGAGAAGTGGACGCGCCAGAGCGGATCATGTGTTATTTGGCTGGAAAATGTACTATATATACCCTGAAGGTTTGATAAAGTTTGTATCAAACATTACTTGTTTAAGATGTTTTCAGTTGAGGGTGTACTAAAGAGGTGCATCGTTTTAGGGAGTCAAATAAGCGAATATCACATCTGCGATCAAACCTTAATGGAATCCAAAATTTCACGGATTAAGTGGTACGCGGGTCTCTATTAGATCAAGTTAAACAAATTGATTCAATCAACTAGATTGCTTATATTGCTGACAGACCGTGTAACCATCTTTACCAATCGTTCAGTGTTATCTAGCCTGTACGGTATTTGATTCTTACATGTTTAAAATGAGCTGTTCGTTTTCCTCTTCCCTAGGGTGCATTTTTACCCATCACGCTTAGCCTTATCAACAAACCACTGCCTTCGAACCTCCTCCTCGGAGCACTAAAAAGAAAAGGCCAGTGAATTGCAATTAATGCTACTACACGCCACTCGTCTCTTTGACCCACTTGTTATAGTGAATTTGAACGCGAACAGCCCATTTCAAGTGCCATACTCATCCACATCATGTTCATTGTATGCACCCATTTTTATAACGCTCCACATTTTTTCTTAATGAGTTTACGATCTAACTTCTTCAGGGATTCATAACGGATAAATGGACAGATGGGGAGCATTTTAGCGACTAAGTTCAGTGCCTCTAGCGGTTTATTTTCATCATCGATCGTATCCAGTGCAGATCCATTCTTGCGTTTCCCTTGGAATAATAGTTTGCTCAGTGTGGAGTGTGCGATCACTGTTAGGATATTTCGAAGTTCTCGCAGCATTTGACGATGTATGATCCAGATGCGTACATCTCAGCATTGCACGATGAACGGAATTGTGTAGGTGAGATTTAAACCAACTTAGTTATCACCATACAGTTGTCACCATACAGTTTAAGGTATGCGACAAACAACTGACATATTTTGCAGGTTGAGTTAAACCGAATCATGAGTGATCACTACAGGATTGGTAGTCCGCTGGATAGTAGTCTCTACTGTTGTTTGTGCGTACGTCAGCACGAGCTGCGTGCTGTAACGGGGTGAATTACTGTGTACGAACGCATGTGTGTGCCGAGTTAAAGTAGACACCTTCGAATACTGGTGGTTACAAGTGCTCTAGATGATTTTGGCCACCGTGCACTGCGGGAGACGATAAATGGGAGCAGCTCAACTAGCTTGTGCGGCGAGTTTGGAATCGAAAATTGAAGCATGTCCAACTGAGACTGTGATAGTGCATATGGAATGTAAGTCAATCACCGTAATGTATAGTGTTGACAAATCGATCTACAGTGCCTGCAAGTACAATGAGGTTGTTGGATAATCAGCAAATACTATGTGGGCTAACCATAAGAATGTGAATTTGATCGTTTGTTGGAATACTGCAAAAGTGATACAGATGCGAAAGGTGTATAATGCAACTTAGGATACCGACTGCCACATATGATAGAAGTTCCCGTTGGCAAAGGATTATCTGTTTATCCAAAAACAACTCGTCAGACAATTCCACGTGAAGCTAAAGTTAGACGAAATTTTGATCGCACTACTGCTGCTGCCAATGCTGTTGATTTTGACGATGCTTGTTGGTCAACATTTGGCGGTAACCTTGACTAATTGATTGGCAAAAATTTTGTTAATAATGGCATTGGTGATAACAAGAAAACAGTCGCACCACAAATACGGCTCACTTTTTCACACAAACCGACAGTTCAAATGCTTTATAGTCTAACACATACCATGCAGTGCTCAGCAGCATTTTACCGCGTTGAGAAAAGCATACATACTCGGTCGTTATCTCCAACCATATGTGCATATTTTCTGCTCGTTGGGTGGATAGCACACCTTAGTCGAAATGGAAATAGCGAAAAGTCACTGATTGTCTGACAGAAATTCTTTTCCGCTATGGAACTATGGATTTTTCATAGGACTGCAGCGGAAGCACTCTATCATAATTTATGAACAGTTGCCACAAAACGGTTGGTGATTCCATCAGTGTGCGTTGCTAACAAAGAGCATTCAGTTTTACTCCACAGCCGTGTACTGCTGAGGTCAGTCGATGATTCCCGTGTTGTAGTGCGATGTCAGAGCAGCAACTCGCGAGGTACTTGACATGAAATTCCTCAGTATTGTCTCAGTGGCATAAAAGTGCATTAAATGTTGTGTCACAAAGTTAGACGCTGCAGATATTCCGCGCGAATCATCTTAGAGATTGCGGAACAAGGAAGCGAGTGCACTCAATACCAGCTGGGAAACCAGCCGTGTTAAGTTAATGTCCCAGAATACTACATGAATGTCCAAAGTGTGTCAAAGGAAGCTGTTACTTTCTTATAAACCAAATATTTTATAGGTATTCTCCCAGTGATCTGCGGAGAAACTGACCATACATTTGAAAGGAGTTTATAATATGCGTGTTTGGCGTAATTTCAGTTAAGCGATATTGTTTGTTCACAATTGTCCTAAGTGAGAGGTTGAAAGCAGACAAAACTCTATTCCATCACACACACACAAATTAACGCCGTCGTCAGACGACCGTTTAAAACTGAATGCCGCTTTCAATACAACGCTGTTTGCTCAAGATCATGTTTTATGGCTGTTTCTGATATGAATCCCTTTTTCATTAGTGTTTAATGGTAAATCTATCCACGTACTTATTCCGTAACGGTGTCAACGATACTCACATCACCCAATGGCCAAAACCTGAGCATAGACTAGATCGTTACAGTCGTACCGGACTCAGCGCTACCTGTTTGCTAGGTTACGTCGATCCAGTCTGAGTAACTGTGCTGTCAGTAATAACCTCCGTGGGCGTACCAACTAAAGCACAAATTAACTTGGGAAATCTTGTTGAGGGTAAGTATAGTATTTCAAGCTTTGAGTGTAATAACGTAGCAGATAAACCATGAATAGAAAACTTTGAACTTTCAGGTATACGATGTTTTCAAAATTATCATTTCCATCAAACTGCTTGCAGGCCTTACCACAATTTAAGACCATTAGCAGAGCCAGAATGGTTAAGCGCAAACCGAAAACCAGTCACATTTCAAGTCTCGTGTTTGACTACAGGACAGGACAGTAATTACCCTGACAGCCGTCTTTGAGTCTAAAACGTTCATTGGAACGGCGTTCATTGGTGTGGGTCAGGGGGAGAGTTCTACTCTGTTGACGCAAGCATTCTTGACATTTTCTTGTAAGAGTGGCTTTCGAGTTCAGACAAGGCGTTCATTTGATCACTAGTCACCCGTCATACCAATTGACACAGGTAACCTAACGCACTCACCTTCATACACAGTCTGTGAATCTTGTCCGCACTCTTCATTAAGCTAAAAAGAAGTGTATCTCTTGTCTTATGAATTCCCAGCTGGTACCCCTTCATCAAAAACTTCTCGATGTTTCGGTAGCTAATCTGAAATTGAATTTATTTTGTCATACGTTCTGGTGTCGCAGGCAAGTTCCCATGTGG
This sequence comes from Paragonimus westermani, assembly GCA_008508345.1. Lineage (NCBI taxonomy): Eukaryota > Metazoa > Platyhelminthes > Trematoda > Plagiorchiida > Troglotrematidae > Paragonimus > Paragonimus westermani. Next base: position 8,310 of record QNGE01005011.1, on the reverse strand, counting down.
GGATACAGATATATCGAGATGCCTAGACTTTACAGATGGAAAATTCCGATCACTCATAATTAAATAATATCTGTGTGAACCAGACCGCGTTTACCTCTATCCAGCACTATAGAAACTAAGCATGATAACAAAGGCAGGTAAGCCAACATGTGTGCATCCTGGCTCACATGCTTCTCCTTTGTCGGATCAGCTTTCTTGGTGTCCTCAGAAAGGTTGGTGAGAAAATTTGATTACCCATGTCTCTGTCATCGGGAATCCCCGCAGTTTGCAATCGAGGCATCGTCTGTCAGTAACGCATGCTGGTCAGGTGTCGATTTGCTCTCAGTCACTCCTCACTTGTCACGTGGAACTTCCGTTTAACCCCCAGGAGGAAGAACACAGGATTAAAATGCAGGCTGTGAATTTTCAAGTCTCGGCTGTTACGTGTGACAATACTCGATTCCCTGTTTATTTTCAATCACTCGGTTGCCCGTAAACCGTACTGGTCTTTCCAAATACGTCTCAACTGGTCAATGCACCAACCGTGATACAATCGGAATTTTTCAGACCAAATGAGGATTATGTTGGTACGCGCGATTCATGGACAGGAGTGTCACAGACACCAACATAATTTTGTACTCCCTACAGCGATACCAGGTCCCTTTGTTCTCAGGCGATCTGCTCTCAGAAGAGGGAAGTGTACCAGTATTGCCGTGTTCACTCATGCCCAAGTGACATGTCAACCGTTAGTCAGGCCACGCTCGATGACTAGCAAATTGCACGTGCTCAAGACTGGTGAGAATAATTGTGAGCAGGGCGGTGATTATGATGACGATAAGGATGAGGACAGCGACAGTAGTCATGATGATATCAGTGGAATACAAGCTTTTCGACAAGTGGTGGTTCGATTTGTGCCCTGTCTGTCACGAGTCACTGAGGACAGTGTGGATCGGTGTTTCCATTCAGACCGTTAATTAAGTAGGCCGTTAAAAAGCAGCTGATTCCACACGAAGTGCACTGAAACACTTATGGTTTATACTGGATTTTAACAGGAAACACGTAGTGGCCGAGCATAACGGCAATGGGTTCCAAGTAGAACAGATAAATTGCTAGTGGAATGTGTGCTTGCGTGACAAGTGAGGTCGCGCTCACGGTAAAGATAAAATCGTAGGCAACGGTTATGACCCAAAAGGGAAGGGACAGCGAATATTTTCCCACAGGCACCAAGTTTGTTATGAGATCTGCTATACTAACATGTTCAAATGGGAGGGTGTTCGTGATGATGGTGAAAGGGCTGAGCAGGTTTTTCTCTCCCGGTACACAAATTCAGGCGCCGTATGAGTCACATTTTCTTGTCAAGCGGTCTGTCATGTTGATTGACAGATCTGGTTAAGCGACGACTTGTGTCTGGATTTGGCTTGAACGATCCTCATCATTGTCGTAGTCGTCTGCCAAGTGGACTGTAACGCAAGTCAACTGCACTAACAACAAAAATAACCGAACGACAATGTGGAACAGCGGACGCTTGGTAGGCGCATATGCACATGCATACGTCGCGCATGCAAGGAAGTTCATTCGTTCTCAATTAACATTGGTCAACTTGAAATCAGTCACTAGCTTTCCCTCATTTCTATTACCTATAAACCCACGTGCTGAGAGATATGTAAACGACAAATGGGAATACGTGAGAAGGCACAGTTGCTTTCACTCCCGTTGTTGCGACTCGTGCTTGAACAGGACAGCCTGACAGTTCTTCCGAGCATTGGTAAGAAATGTCGGAGACTGAATAGAACAGGGGGACTTTCACACTCGGAAAGACGTATCAGCCGGCAATTTTTGAAGGAAAGCATGAGACGCGAGCATTTCTGTTGGTATAACTAGTCAGTAGCATTTAACGTTACTAATGCTGTGATTTAAACTGCACACTTTCCTATGTAACAACCCTGTCGATCATTGTGCAACTTGCCTAGAATTACATCTGACTGACTTATCACATGCAAACGCCCAGCTGCATTACATTGTGAATGACAGTCGGATGTTCCGACCTCCTGAACGTGAGAGACGACAACTGTCTTGATAAACAAAAGTGACGACGCTACATTTAGGACGTATCAGCAAGTTCAAATCACAGGAGTTTTAAAAGTGTTCTAATGATATTTTGAGTAGTGGTAATTACTAAGGGAGGTGTTTTAAACTAAGTGTACATCACACATATATGACGACCGCTTTCATACTCAGAGGAACGTGGCATCACTTTTCGCAGTCGGTAATCTTCGGCAACAGCGAAATGCTATCCTGATATCATTTTTTAAAGGTTTTGTTCAAAACTCTCAGTGGGAGCAAAACTTTTCGCCAACTGTAACGGTGTTTAGCCATATGGTTGCAAAATCTATGACCACATACCAGGACTCAGTAATGTTCATCACAGGCGACTCCATTAGCCAACGACAAGTGTGCACCACAGTGAGTGTAAATCTATATACTGTTAAGTGAAACTTCTCGTTCGTGTAACCGATTGAAACGGCAGCAACATTGATTTTCTAGGATCGATACGGTTCAGCAGCGTTTGGCGAGTTTGATGAGGTTTACTAAAATCCCTTATTGAATCCCCACATTCTAATTCCGAGAAAAATTTTTGCTTGAAATTATGTCAGCATCCCTTCCATTCTCTCAATCGATGCAGGATGTGCGAACGACACTAATGTATGTTATGAAGCCAGTCCTAGTTACGTACTTCCCCGCAGACACGGCAGCATTTCCTGCGGTCTGAAAAGCTTTATTCGCATACACATTCCAACCGACGTTTTGGTACGTACTAGTGCTTCACACTCAATGAAGTTTGGTAAAATATGCGGATTTCCTTGTCTAGTTCTGATTGGTAAATAGATGTACATCAAAACTTACACAGTAGTTGTCGCATAGCGGTTTTCTGAAAGGTTTTTCGGTTTTATTACCAACATAATCATACACATTATCTACGGTTAACAATGTGGGGTTTTAGTCTATGGAAGTTAAACATCACTCACAAATGATCAAATTTGTCGCATCCCTAGAAACATTCCATTCGGCCCCCTTCGAAAAGTGGCATAGTTTCTAAGTACAGTCACGATAGAACCCATCAATATCGCATTTCCTTGTTGCCACCGGGAGTCATATTTCGGTCACGCCTTCATGCGACAAACGTGTTCACCACTGCACCAGCTACCTCAAATTAGCTGCAACTGAACTATCATAATATTCCCAATGCGCCCACTGCAATGATGAGAATGAAAGCACCTAGGTGAACAAACGCTTTTGGTAATTCATCTTCTGGCCGGTACAATTAGATGAGTTAATGGAGTTAGATCGAAATATCGATTAGACTAATGACAGTGAAACTAGGTCGCTGACGGTAGCTTGACCGGTTCATTAGGTCGCATTCGCCAATGAGTTTGACCAAACAGATTGCCATCGATCGCGTGGATTTCTGGCCATAGTAGACACAAAGCCTGAAAGGACTGGTTTTGGTGACATCATACCGGGTCAGACAATCTGATTCCGACAGTCCTAAGAGTATAGAGCGCACTTCGTCCCAAAAAGTAATCGATTGTACCGATTCAATGTCCTACGTACACTTACTGATCACATTTGCTTCCACTCATCGTCGGTATGAACTTATTGACAGGCTTCAAAGAAAACGTCCACCAGTGAGATTTGTAAAGAGATTCTCAGGCACCAGAAAAGGATATTGGCGGGTTTCTCGTGTAGTGGGAAGCAGCAGGCGCACTCTGCTACTCAAAGCAATACCATTCACCAGTGAGGCAGGCTCATGGCTTTTGACATTGAAGCAGTCGCGGAGAAAATGGAAGAAGCGTTGGATTCCAACTTAGTGTGAAACGGTTCTCGGTACATACAGAAACCGAGCATTGGCATCCATAGCAGCCGTGGAGTTCTGGGGCTAATATGTACACAGACGAGTGGACTCGTTTGCTGTTATGTTGTAGCGCATCACCCATGTAGTAGTATTCTGAAGAGATAACCCTTACGCCATTAGCGTTCTTTGCACTAATGTCAACCGTTCCTAGTGGGTTCCTACTCGAGTGTCCTCTCCTACAGTATAGAAACAAGTCGGTACTTAAGAAAGCGTTTGCGCGGTCATATACCGTGATGTAGAACACACGGGCTACACAACGGTGTTTGGGCTACGAATTCCAGTAAATCCCGGACGTGAGCGCACAGATGGAATGAAAAATAGCACAGATGAGTTTAAGTAAACAGAGAAATGACAAAACTACTTTGCGGAGCGCGGAAACGAGGAGTTGAATCGGAATGTATTCTTTTTGGAGTTGTCGAACGTTTAAAATTTGCTTTTGTCTCATCCCGAAGAAGGATGAATTATAACAGATGCTGCTTCCTCAGGAGACTGCGATGAAAACCTACTTGATTCAATACTTATACAAACCTCAACACAACGATCGATCTAACAAGGGACCACTCAAAACTTCGCGTTAAAGACACCACATCAGCGTTGGACGAACCGCCTCAATGTTATGCCTTCCGTTATTCGCAAAGTCCTTTGATCTGTATTGTAGCGATTAGTTCACGATTTATGAATTTGCATGTGCCAGCAAGATCAGCCAGTGACACACTGCGACTTATTTAGTCCTGTTATACAGCTCTATGTTCGGCTTCGTGTCTTGTGAGAAAGAACTGCTTACTTCACTCAGTATGAGGTCCTTTCCTTATGACTTGCTTGGGAGGTTTCAATCTGAGTACAATTCCTCGAGCTACTTGAAGTTCCTTAGTCCGAGTATTAAAGAAATATTTAGGCTAGCGCACCCTAACACCAGAACGCGTTACGGTGCCTACTGGCGTCCTCGTCGAAACTGTGGCGTTTGCGAATGGCAGTGCGCTTGGGTGGAGTATTTCAGAGGCCGTTACCAACCTAGCCACGGAACGCGAAGGAACAGTAGAAACTGTCATTCATTTCAAAGTGAACTGGTTTCAAACAGTCAATAGTAACCGCGGTCCGAATAAACGAGATAATTTCAATAAAGTACCTCGAAGGAACCTTCGTAAGGTTACTTAAGTGGTCGTCGTGAACCATTCACGCAAACAGACCTGTGTGCACTCGTGGGGGTCATTGAGGAAAAATGACTTGCGGTTTTATTCTCCTGTGTCCGCGACACGAGAGCGGCCGATATACTAAGAAAGTTGCTTGGCGTAGGCAGCGTCAAATCGAGGTGCGTCTGTGTCTCACGAGAATTACCGGGAAGACGCAGCGGTTGACCGTTAAAGGGTTTGATGTGGAGGTTGTTGTTGAGGTCGGCCTTGAGGGCGGCACCGATGCTAAGCATAGCCATTAACAGGGCTTCCCTCCTACGGATTGTGTCGACAGCCGCGGGGGTCCATTTCTGCTGTTGATAAAAACCTTCGCATTTGCAGCCTGGTGGTACGCAGTAGAAGCGTACGATGGCACCAAGAGCGTTTAACGCTGCTGTAAAGGAACCGTTTTTGAATCGGTTACAGACACAGTCGTACGACTGTAGGATATCACCCAGCGTTCAACAAATGCTGATACTATGGTCCTCGAGCGAACTTCGGGTATGGGGACGGTCTTTTGCCGTCGTGTGGAACGAGTTACAGGAGGTTAAGATATGAGCCATGCCACCGGAAGGTGGCAGATAACCTATAATATCGCTGTGAAGGTAAGAGATTCGAGATGTAATCAAATGATAACGGCGTAATCAAGGCTGACACATGGCGGTGAACTTTAGCTTTTTGGCAAGCTAAGCATGAACGTGTCTGTGTGCGAAGATCCTTTTGCATACCAGGCCACATGTACCCAACGTAAACATGTTTGGCTGTGGCCCGCATGCCAAGATGTGCCATAAATGCTATGAAGGCTTCCGATCGTCTAACTAGTTAGCGCTATGCAGTTGAGCGATGCGTTGACAGTCAGAATGTACAATGCATCCACTAGTAGTATTTCTTAGCTGGCTTGAATGATTCTAGCAGATTCAGAACTTCGTCCACCTCGTCTATGATTTGAGGTGAGAGGCCAACGACCACATGATGGATCTTCGTTATTTGCGTGGTTACGTTCCACAACCCAACATTGGCATCTAGTTGTAAGAAGCGGCTACGGTAATTCATCTCCCTAAAAGACACGATCGGGATGGGAACATCTGGTGAATCAAAAATCTGTTTTCGCTTAATGCCAATGGTAACAGGGAATAAAATTAAAAACGTGATAACGTAGCAGTAGTGCATGTCAGCTAGACAAAATATAACTGCAGAAAATACAAAATACGCGAGCTTGCCAGTTCTAGTGCGCAAGTGTACTAACTTAACGATTTCTCGGTGTATACAACGAATACCAGGAGCAAACTAAACTATGATCTGAAAGAGACCGAATGTACGTCATACTCTGGTTACAATAGGTCTCATCCAGCACTACACGACGTCGATACGGGAAACCAGACAGAGGGGTTAAGGATCTGACCGTCGACCGCGGGAGCAAACTGGACGTGTGCATGGCGCCATTGGCACGCATATGCCGACAAACGTGCAAACAAACAAACATGGTAGCATACAAAAAGCAGAGTGTACGCAAAGATTTTCACGATCCTATTCACAATGTGATCTAAAATTTTGGGAAGAATTCTACACACTGTACAGCAAGTAGACCAGGATTAACTCCAGGTCATTGCTCGTCGTTGTCGTAAAGCATAACTCATCGCGTATTGTATTATTCGTGTTCGATAGTATCCGTATTATTTTCTAGCCCCGTGTTTCCTTTTCATCTACAACTGTCATCTTTACTCACAGATCATAACACAATGACACGCACACGATCCAGCAGCATTGGTGGATCGGAGGTATCGAATGCTTGTGGTCGTTTCGGCTGTCGCATGACTGTGCAGAACGGTATGCAATGCCAGACGTGCCTTCACTGGTACCACTTTAAGTGTACTGGCCTCAGGGAGGACCAGTACGCCTTGCTCACTTCTTCAAAAGGATCATTTATCTGTATGAGCTGTCTCTTTCGAGATAGCTACATCCCACTGAAGGCCACTTTGGCTCCTCTACTCGCTACCCCGAGTGAGCAGAAATCAGACGCGTGCAAGTGTGGCTGCAAGGCGTCTAATGGTGTTAGCGCACAGATAGCCACGGTAGAAAAAGCTCTGGGTGATACTCAGAGGGCTTTATCTGACATAAAGCCAGAACTGAGCTCGTTGAATGAGTACATTGCCCTTACCCTTCCAGGGGGGGCGGCTGCTCGTAAGACAGTGGCTTTTTCCACGTCTCAAATTGAGAAAGTCGCGACGAGCCTAAGGGATATGGCACTCCGGAATAAAAGGCTTGTTTTGTGGGGACGATTTTCGACCACACTCCCTCCAGAATAACAGGCCAGAGCGAAGCTGAACGCCATTTTCCCTCCAGAGTATACAAAAATGGTTTCCGCTAGCATATTTTGCTCCAAAGCTACCAAGAAGTCACAGGGACATCTTGTGACGTTACCCGCAAACATTAGCACAGAGGAAGTACTGATCAAAGCGACTGAACTGAAGAAGAACTACGCTAACCTCAGGGGAGTCTCACTAGATCACTCACGGCAGAAACGGCAGAAGCGCTCTCAGCCTGTTAGAACAAGGTCATACATCAACGCTGACCCCAAACTCCAGGCTAGCGTGAAAGTCCTTATCCATGCTCTCAAGAGGGGACCAGTGTCCTCGAATGGACCACCACAAGCATCCACATCCGAGGCTACTGCCCCTATCTCATTGGAAGGTCAAGCGACTGTGGATATGCAAGGGACCGGAAGAGCAGATCCAAAAGGTTTTAAGGACCACCACTCTCTCCTAGACCCTCAATCATCTTACCCCAAAAAGCTTCCGTTGGAACATATTTTACCCCTAAGCTTTATAGTCCAGTGAGTCGGCTGGCGTCTCCGCTGCATCCACCATGGCCCATACTAGTCTCATTCCGGCGGCTCTTTCCTCGGTTGGATCGGGGTCATTTCGTCTTGTATTTTCTTTTTCAATCTACAACCCCATCCAGATTTTTGTGCGTGCAAAACTGCACATCCTCCTCCAGAAGCTCTGAAAGCAAGAGCGATCCGAAGGTCATCGACTTTTGGTCAACAGAAGCGGACGAAGCGTCCCACAGGGACGCTCACATATGCCCAGGCTTTGATGAAACGGCCACCACCCCCAAGAGGAATTACGAAACTACACCGTCAGTTACGCAACCCACCTCGCTACTGAGGCTGCTTTCTTAAGCTCTCCCTCGTGCACTCATCCAAACGAGCCTTCTAAACAAACTACCAGAAATCAGACAGCTGGTCCA
>QNGE01005010.1:23978-50726 GCA_008508345.1 Paragonimus westermani | reverse complement strand
TTTAATGACGCTGTGCAGTGGACGCCGTAAGGAAGCTGTCTTGCTGATGACATCTTACTCTTATTTGCAGCTCGGTTGTTTGTTTGCAAGGTGTATGCACCTTGATGTTGAATGTTTGTATATAGAGGTAATTATTTCCAGTGGTTAGATCCCTCCTCGTCTCCTTCTTTTTTCCTTCTCTTTTCCTTCATAAGGTTTGCTTTTTCTTCATGGTTGTGTGGTAGTTAAGCATTAGTGTGAACCGCTAGTGTATTGCTGTATATGATGATGACTTCGAATAAATCCACGACGCACAGCAGTGTTGAGTATCAGACGTTACTGTCTTGTTCACTGCCCCCTTTGGGCTAGGCTAGCCCATCACTACCGAATGAGTTTCTATAGCCAAGACAACAGGTAAACATTGGTACCATCCATGTCGGCACTTTCCGACAAGTTGATCAGCAGGCTGCTCTGGCAAGTACTCTCTCTAGTCCGGAGCCTGATGTGTACTGCGTGTCGGGGACGTGAGTCTACGATTCTAACACCATTATCCACTTGAACTCACCTACAGACAACTGTCGATCCGAGCGCTTCTCTCTCAGGGTCTCTGGTTGTGCGGACGCTGAATCTCTTGATAAGAATCGTTCTGAGTTCCGCAGTAGAACATTGTTTGCCCGATTGGATCCCAGTGAACTGTTGCTTCTGCTCTGTTAGACTCAATACATCGGTTAAAGTCTGTCAACGCAAATCCGAAAAGCGTTATGTATTCGGCATATCGTTATAAGTCCCCTTGAGCAGTTGTTCGGGTGCTACCAAAGATGAGTTCCGTGACGCCCTCGTTTAAACGCTCTGACATCATCATACAAAAAGGCGATTTTAATGCTCAATCTGATCGCTTTTCTTCAAGGGAGAAGCGGTGGGAGATATTTTCGGTGTCTGGGCACAACGCACCGGCGATGGCAAAAGACAGCTGTAGCTGTGCGCCTCTCATGGCCTGCATATTTGGAGAAACGCATTTCAATACAGGAACAGGCATTGCGTTACATGGAGACCTCCCTGTGCTTCTCAGCCGTGGACATAACTCGATCACATAGCGTTCACTTACAGATGGTGCCACTCTGTTAGACTGTCGTGCATTTTAGAGCAACCGCCTGAATTCGGCCCATATTGTTGCGGTTGCCCGTTTTGTTTTGTCATTTGTCCGGAGGTCATACACCCGTAAATGTTGAATAAATAACTGGCGTTCGAGTGAGGGTAGTGTAAAAGAACACTCACCAGGAAGCGCTGGTGAACAGACTGCTCAGTTCGAGTCAATTGAGAGAATCTACTAAACATCGGGAACAAGTCGCAGCAGCTCTGAAAGCCTGCTGTGAGGTGATGTTCTGAGAGAGCTTTGCACTTGCAACACCACTCATCGTCGTCATCATCATCACATGGTGATAATGATGGATTTCTGTGACGTCGATAAACCTCATAGACAAGCGTCGCTCGACCCCACTTGGCTCTATATGATGACCGCCATGAAGAACTTATGCGCAAGCTGACCAAAAGCTTGCGCAAAGACCGCGAGCATTACTTGGTCGATCAGTCAGGAGAAATGGAGCAAGCCTTCTTATTTGAGAACAACAGACAGCTTTTTCCCCTGATCCGTTGTTGTACTGGCCATCGAGTCGATGTACGTGAGACCAAATATGAAAAAGTTGGTTCACTTATCGCCAGTCAGTCACGCTGACTTGACAAATGAGGTGGACATTTTAGGAAACAGTTCAGCTGGCCTCAACCAGATCATCTAGGCGACGGCACCCGAATGATCAATTACTGCGTTCAAGACGGCTGTCCGTCGGCAGCAGAAGTGGCCCCGGAGCTTAAGTTACTGAAGCACAACACGGCTCCTGGACCAGATCTGTCGCATTCTCTTTTCAAGTAGGGTGGGGAGGGGTTGATATCAGAACTGACAAAACGCCTTCAGGCGGTTGGAGAAACTGAAGGGACGTCTCATGAGTGCGGCTCATCAGCAGTAACTCCCGTTTACAAAAAAGGAGCCCGAAGCCTGTGACATTCATACAGACATCAGTCTAGTGTCTGTTGCTTCCAAGTCACTCACTGGTCTTATATTACGTCGCCCCACCAAGCCCAGATAAAATTGGATGCGTGATCAACAAACAAGATTTCGGTTCGGTCGTGGATGCGTTGGTCACATTTTTACCTTGCGACCTATCTTGGAACGTCGGTATTATAGACAGCCAACGGTCACGGTCTTTTTATAACCAAAGGCTGTTTTCAGTTCAATTGCACGTAAGGTTCTCGGGAGCCGCCTCCTTCTCAAGGGAATACTAGGGAAACAAGTGAATCTATTGAGACCACTTTATGCTAACTGTGCAAGGAGGGTAAGAGTTTGTGGACAACTGTCTCGGTCGCTCGTTACTTCTAGCGGTGTTCGTTAAGGTTGTCCGATTTCACCATTCGTGCTCAATTTTGTAATGGGCGAAATTTTAGGGGGTGCGCTTTAGCAGTCTTATAAGCTTGGTGTTGAGATTCTTTCTGGCACTAGGTCGATCGGCATGGAATATACGGATGATATTGTCTCACTCAGCCCATCTACCGAAGACAGAACATGCTGAACAAGATGAGTGAGTGGTCGGGCTGATTTGTATGGAATGGGCTCCACATCTTCAAGGTGCAAAGTGCTTCTACAGAATTGGGGCATTCCTAATTTCATCTTTTTTATTACAGTGTGGATATCTTCTCCTGTAATATTGCTGATGAGATATCAGGGAGAATAGCAACGGCACAAGTTGTCTTTACGAACCTACGTCATCTGTGCTCCCAAAAAGGCGTTCAGTCGTCGCTAAAAGGAAGGGTATATAATGCTTGTGTACGTTCTGTTTTGCTCTACAGTGCAAAAACGTGGCCTGTTTGCAACAAAGATATCAACAAACTTGCTGTGCCTTGCCATCGATGTCTCCGCCAATTAGCCCACGATAGGTAGAATGATCGTGCGAGCAACACCGCCGTTCGCTGAGGCGCATTCCAGAATGTTCGGGATGCGCGACCGACTTATCGCGCTGCACAGCCTACGATGGTTGGGTCACGTACTCCGTATGTCAGCTGAGCGTTTACTATACCGGGCGTTATATACTGAGACCACCAACATTTAGGTAAAATGTGTGGTGGTCGAGCAACAACATGGTACGAGGTACGAAGACCATGAATACTCCACCGAACAATACGAGTAAATGTCGCCTGTCTGGTTGAGGTCTCCGTGATCACTCAGATTGCTGGTTAGAAACGCTATCCAAGGTTTTGGGTACCGCAGTCAGAGACGTACCGGCACCTGTGCCGTTTCTAGTTGCTCCGCTCGGTTATTATTACTATTGTTAGTATTACTCTATAACCTTCTGAGTAAACTTTTTCTTCTAGGGTATTCCACGTCGCTGTTGAGGTGAGTGGCAGCTCGAGCCACATAACCTTCTGGTCAGGCTCATCGGTGTTAATGATGATAATGAATACCACTGTACAACCATGTGGGTTTCAAATGCCATCCTGGCATCTTCTTTGAAAATAGGAGGGACTCTTAGCGAACACGCATTATAAAGTACCTAAGACACCCATATGGAACCCATCCGTGAGTACAAGTTGATCATATCACCGATAGCTACCGATGCTGTTAGGATGGACAAATCCTAACTAGGCGAACATGTCATTGTTGAATGGGGTATCGTAGCATGTGGCACAATGGTCGATAGGTAAAACAAATTGTGGATCTGTTGTAACTCTTGACTCAATACGCTGGTCCTTCCGCGGTATAGTAAGACGATTGATAGGAAATCGGGTTCTCCTTGGTATGATTAACACGGCAGTCTTGATCCCAAAAATACGCGGCGGTCCCCGTTAATTGCGCCCAAGACAAGCCAAAAACGGGTGCAAAAAATCAGCTTTGTTCTGCTCCGAAAACATGTGCGATAAGGAGAAAAACGCATGGTATTTATAGGGTTTTAGTGACCTACCAACATTCTCGAACCAGAAGGACGAAGGACAGTCATAAAAAAGTAGTTAAAGTCATTAAGCCGCCATTGAGCGTAGCGGAATAAAGGACAGACAGGTAAAATATTAGAGGTCACTACTCGACTGTTCACGACATTTCCGCTTATTATGATCAGATAGGATCGTCTTCTCGAGGAATGAGGCGGTTTTGGACGAGAAAATGGGTTTCTCTAACAGGATCTCAGAAGAATCCCTGGGGTTGGTAGGTGTCAGACTGAACATTCCTTCTGGTAATTCATGCAACAAGTTTGGGAGGGATGTTGGTAGAACGCTGAAGCGTAGCCTGATCTTCACAAGCAACTCCTAGGAGGTTGACGGTGATTTTAATCGCCCAACTTATAACGCTACATGCCTGACTTTAATAATTAGGGAAGGCATACGTTTAGACCACTTTAACGTCAAGAACTCTGCATAAATTCTTGGCGTATTCACAGTTGTACAGTTAAGCCGCATTTTCGTGAAGGCTAGAAGAACTGGTAATGCAATGGGCGACAGCTTTTGAACATTAGAAGTGGTGCAGTCTGACGTTTATCGGATTGCGCAGCAGCTATCCAGATTAAGACGGGTAGAAAATGTTGTAGAGAGAAGTTTTTTTCTGTTTTGCTACGCTTCTTAGGGCAGTGTGTGTATATTTTTATGAGCGTATGCCTACTCATTAAGACGGAAATTTTAAGTGGGAAAATGTTGATGGATGATTCGAACCTTGCAAGTCGCCAGCGTTCGGTGGCAGCGCATGTGTTGACGTACTACCAGTTTTTGACTGTGTTTTGACTGTGCGCACTCGCCATGAGTTTTCGAAGTACTCGCATGTCTCTTCTTGTGTCCCTGTTCATTGTACTGCTCTTGCTTCTCAAACTTCTCTTACATACTCACAAGCATGTTCAATTACTTGTTCTTTCTTATGCCAGCGTTACTCAAAATGCGTCTGCAAAATAATATTCTCTCAGCCATGTGGTCGACTTCGATATCATCTGATTCATTCAACAACGCCTGCGCCCTAACAACATCGGTGGATGGACAAGCGATATCTTGGATGAACTTGTCAGCCAGTGCATTTGAAACTCATATGCTATGCGCTTAGTAGTCTTTCATAATACAACTGTGCTTTTGTCTGTCTTTTGATGTACACTTAACTACCGTGAACAGAATGGAAACGTTCTTGGAGAAGGTCCAAAAGTTCAAGGGTCAAACGTGTGAAAACGAAGTCATTGATTAGCACACAGTCAGGCAGCAATTACATTTATTCTTTGACCTTACATAAAGTCATCAGTGATGTGACATCTGAATTGACCACCGTTCATTTTCCATGGGAGGTCGGAAAGCTGCGTTGTGTTCGTGGCTTACCAACCACCATTTGCATCTTCGTAAAAGTTGTGAACATTTTGTCAGTCACGGTGGTGTTTTCTTTGTTTGTGATTTCCATGATATATGTGGGTCTCGCAGCACGACTACTTGTAAGTATAAGGAGCTGGTTGCGAGATGAACTGACATACCTCTGGTCGGGTTATTTACTTTGCCCATATTGGCTCCTTATGACAAATGTTGGACTCTCGGGACTTTTATAATGTGCCGGCGGTCGAGCGATTTCTAAACTTCGTTTTATTTGTCCATAATGGTCTCTTCAACTGCCCCTTCCATGCGGCACTTTGATGGAGTTCGTGAATTTGTTAGTCTTTGTGTACCCACTCTAAGCTTAGCTTTGAGTTACGTTCGCTGAGAGTGTCTCATATCTTTCTCCACCTACTATATGAGAGATCGCATTCTGGTTTCTGGAATCTCCAGCAGCAATTTCTGCCTGGTGCTAAACTAATTCACATTGAATATGCGGGCGATATTGTTTAACTTTATCCATCAGTGGTATATGTGATACACATCACACTCAGTGTTGCTCATAAGTTGGGTTAATTTGTTCCCACCTTCCGGTGCTGTAAGGCCGCTTGATCCATTGAGTAGCGCCACCTCACTGATGCCGAGGTGTCTGCGAGGACATAAAGTACGCTAGCTAACTTTCGCCATCGCTAACGTCACAAATACATCCGGCTATACATTAGGAGGATGGTCCATAATGTATGTGTGCCCCATACTGTTTTATGGCTTGGTGGTATGTTTCATCTACTGATTTAGTAATTATAAGCTCTCGTTGGTAAACTGATGTCTGTGTGTTCGTCCTCAACGAATGGCCCAGTCACTCAGATTGGTATAGTATACCTAACTAAGGCCACTGCATCGAATTTCGTAGACTTGCTTAAGAAGTTAGAATTTTCTATTAATAGATTAAGGCGAGCTACAGGGAAGAGAGCGTGTAAGCGTTAACGAATCGTGAAATGACTTGATGAGGGGTTAATAATGCTTTCAAAACACTAAAAAACTGGGTCACTTGAATTCGATTAAAATACCATAGATGTGATGGGATCAGTACCTAATATTACACAAAACAACTGTCAAGCATTTGAATATTGCTGGTAAGTAGCAGAGATTCAGTTGACATAAGTTGAGTGTCACTCACAATCGATTGTAGCCTTTGCATTTCCGCAGACTTTCCAATGGGCCAATTTCGAAGAAAGTGCCGCCTTCAAGTTTCGACCACGATAGAACTCGTCAAAATATCCTTTACACGGCCTAAACAAAATGTTCAACTTATATCAACCGTGAGAGCAACAACGTAGAGAATAGGGTTTGTTTTCCATGTTCGATTATCAGGCTAATTATAACACAATAAATATTAAAATAACCACGAGAGTAGGAATGAAAATCGGTCGATAAACAATATATATAACGTGTTTGCCAGCACTTGCGCAATCGTTATTAAAAATCAGGCTTGCTTGATTGTGAGGGAGGGCAGACTAATTGTCTGCACGAGCGTCTAAGCCCAGAGGTCAGGGTTACTTAACCGGATACTAATAACCTCCGCAACAATCAACATTCGGAATCTCACCATCTTGATAGGTTTCTTGGAACTCGGTAGACAATCTGAAAGATGTGTTTCTTATTAACATGGTGTTAAGTATCGATCAAATGGGCGACAGTCGTTCTTGAAACTGTTTTGTCCACATTATTCCACAAAGCGGGATGATCTTCACGCGCTCTATCAGCCGCTTGTTTTGTACTGCGATCAGTGTGATGCCCTACACGAGTAAAAAGTGAGTACACACGACAGCTGGTTGTAGAATTTGGAAGTTTGTCTTTGAATTGTGACGTGATAACGGACGTTGAACGGAAACTGACGCACGGTTGAGCTACAAGGTTGTTTTGATTGATTTTCAAATGCTTGAATTGACCACCGTTCATTTTGCGTGGGAGACGCGTGGCTGGCGGCCATTCGCATCTTCAAAAAAACATGTCAACCAAGTCTCCACTAATAACCACTAATCGCAATATTGCTCAACAAGTTTTATGGTGTATGTGACTTCACCTCGGAGAAAAGTCTTAGTGGAGGGGTCATCGATTGGGTTTAACAAGAAAGTTACTGCGTTTGCCTTTGAGGCGATCGGGCGGCCTGACCATTACTTGCAAGCGAAAAGAGTTTGCCCACAACAGTTCGGTCGTACTTGATGTGAGGCCCAGTGACGCACTGGTCAACAGGGTTGTCTCACGAAAGTATGATCGAAGTTCTAGTGCTGTCCGTGACAAGGTTATTCACTAGTTTCGAGCTCTAATGAGAGTGAAACTCCAGTATGGTGTTTCTTTTCGAAGTGGTCTGACTGGAAGGTATGCAGGAATGCGAAGTCCGTGTTCAGTTGCGAGTGAAACCTAACCTTTATTTGAATGCTAGTTGTCCTGGACTTTAGATACACTGAATATGCAACCTTGAGTGCTATACTGAGTTGCTGAGGACAGTTGCCACTAGGAAATAAGCAGAAAGCGTACACACACCTTGCGAACACTGGGCCATTCTTGTAAGACAACACGTATTATGTTTCGGTAGTTTTGGATTAGTGGTGATGTAGGCGTACCCGTTCACTTTTGGCTGCCTCTGCTCATATCTGGAGAACCTGATAGTATAATGCAACCTGCTGATATGATTCAACAGAGCACATAGAAAGTAACACTGTGAAGTTGAAACCATAAGACGCTCCCTTTCCCTTCATTCCTTTAATTTCCACTGTATTTCTCTTGGCTGTCGCTGGTGTTCCTCCATTTTTCGGTACTCGTGCTTGTCACGGATTTACTTCCGACGGTACCGTTTGACATTTCCCGAACCTGTGCAGTTTATTTGCTTTTCGTTCAGCTCATGACGCGATCTTTCTTGTTTCAGATGTCCGAATCGGCTGTCTTCCTGGCAGCACGTGTTCGTCGTCCTAAACGGTCTCTGACTAAAGCAAGCGATGTGAGTTCAAATTACACTCGTTAATGTGATTGTTGTATGGGGATCGCGTATTTCGTTGTTGTACGCGAATCAAGCATGTCATTCAGCTAAACTGTTTCCCTGTCTTCGTTTGGTTAGAGAATCAGTTTAACGTGGCGAAAACGTCCTAGATACAGCCAACTGTACTCACTGATGTGAAAAGATAGTCGGTTAACGCGGCTAGATCTGATGTGGCGCTAGTGGAGAATAAAAAATAGATCCGGAGAAGATTTGAAAGTAGTAGAACATGCGGATTGTTGGATCCTTTTCTATGGAGAAGTGTATGGCGTTCGTTTCTGGACTTCCGTCACAACGAGACTGGACCTTGACGCGGTACAGCGGCTTGTGCATCTCACTGACATGTTGGGCTGAACTATACGGCCTGAAGACCACACCGACAGTCACTTATACCAGGCAGGCCAATAGGTAGTGATCTCACAGACCACAGTCCCTTGGTCCTCTAGATTAGAGGTTGAAAGAGGTCTGGCGTTTTTTCCGAAAAATGTACCCGTTCTTGTGCACTACCACCCACCCGCTGCTTTGCGGTACAGACTTTTGAGCCAAAGACTTTGGTTGAGAACACCACTTCGTTCTCCTGTCTAGGTGTGGGTGCCCTGGCTGTATCTCAGTCCACACACAAGCATGAATACTCACAACAGCGGCAATTCCATACTGCATCGGCCGTCTCGCAATGCAGACCGGGTCGCTCTACCTGCTGTGTACGCCAGGACGGATTAGGCGGAAACATGCTACTGCCGACTCCTTCCCCACTGTTCTATCAAATTTGGCTCTCAGGTCCCTCCTGACTTCATTTCTAGTAATTACTCTACAGGTCCCACATCACATACAGCTAATTGTGGTGACACTGAGCCGGCAAGCCCCATTTCTTGCCATTCAGCTTAGGGTCTCCCTCTTCCCTTGCTTAGACCTAGAATGCGAATTAATATAGGTGCGTTCAACGTTCGCACGCTAAAACAGATAGTTCACTGTGTCTGCTTACGCTGCAACTGAATTCAGTGACGTCGGTGTTAAGGCTGCGTTTCACTCGAATTCAGCTGCTCTCCTTCGGTCGACGCGTGGTTCTGGTACGGTCCTTCTGGCGGGAGATATGACCGTCCAGGTCGACCGCCGTAGTGAGGCTGAATCTCATCTAGGTGGCGGGTTGGGGATAGCATCACATCGGTCGGATAATGGCGGGTGGTTGTTACAGCTGTGCTCTCAGCACAAGCTATTTTCATCCAGCACTGGTTTTAGGCATCGTGCACGTCATTGCTGTACTTGACACTTTTCTTCTCCCAATCGGGCCTGGCCTCAGATAGACCACATAGCTGTTAGTTATGGGTGGCGAGGCGCCATCCAGGACTGTCATTATTATTGGAGCACGTACTTGGACTCGGATCATGGGTTGCTACGTTGTCGTTTTGTTCTCGCTTTTTGCTTGGCAACGACCTCACCGAAATCAACAACTAGCTGTTGAGAAGTTGGCTCTACCATCGGTAAAGCATAAGTATCAAACCAGCTCAGAAAGTTGTCTTAGTAGTCCTTACCCCCGAAGATCCTAATAGTTGCTGGACTCAAATCTCAAAGGCCCTTCATGAAGCAGGAACTGTAGCATGCGGCACGGGAGTACATGGGTTGGACAGACATTGGATCTCGGACAAACCTCTGGGGCTGCTAGAAGCCAGATGAAATATCTCTCCTGACAGTTCATGCAACAGGTTTATGAGAGATATCCATAGGAAGCTGAAACGTAGTCTAGAGGCTGATCATGAGGCTCGGTTAGTAGAGAAAGTCAAGGAAATGGAAACCGCTTTTCCTCCTGAGAACGTCGGCAGTCTTTACACGCTTACTCGTGCCACTGGTTCCAGGCAACCGTCTTTCAGTGAAACGAGACGGGTGGCACATTCACATGCAAAAAATCAAGGAGGTTGGAGCGGTGGGCGGGACACTTCAAGGGTCAGTTTAGCTGACCTCCTGCTTCTACTGTGTTATCGCCACAGACTTGTAAGATAGCACACTGCTCGATAGAGTTGGACCCACCCACTGAGACTGAGGTCTGCAATTGCATCTCGGCTCTCAGACGTGGTATGGCTGCTGACGTGGATCTCGTGCTGGCACCTTCCAAAGAAGGTGGGGGAGGCGTTAATGTGGGCTTTGACTCGATTGTTTCAACTTGTGTGGACGACAAAGACCATCTCTCCATACTAGGGTCACAAGACAGTAGTTGCAATATTCAAGGAAAGTATCAGGGGCTCTTGTGAAACCCATGAGGGAATTAGTTTGACTCCAGTCATTACTAAGGTTCTGGCGACCATTGTACTTCGTCGGTTCATTGCAGCCCGGGAGGCAAACATTAGGGGAAAGCAGGCAGGGTTTCGTTCTGGACGTCAAGTTTACCTCAGACCAGCAATCGCAGTATATATCGACTATGAAGGTGCGTTCGAGTCAGTGGGTCGATCTACACTTTTAAAGTCGCTTGAACGTAGAGGTGTACCTACCAAGTACGTGAACATACTGTCGGCGCTCTCTTCCCATACTTCAGCTCAGGTTAGGGTTTACGGTAAGCTGTCTGGCAGTTTCGGCACCAGGAGCAGCGTATGTCAAGGCTGCCCACTCTCACCGTTTTTTGTTCAATTTCGTCATGGACGAAATAAAGGATGAGTGTCTGCGACACTCACAACACGCCAGCGTGGACATACAACCAAGTGAAAGACCGGCCGATCTTCATTATGCTGACGACAATGTGTCACTGTTTGACAACTTTCAAGCGACACAAACAACGCAAAACGCTATTTCGCGTACTGCTAGGTACTTCGAAACACGCTTTGAAGCCCCAAAATGTAAAGTGGTTCTGCAAGATTGCTGTGATTACGTAGATTTAATGTTAGGAAATGAGGCCATGGAGGTTGTTGACCGAGTTGTATGCCTGGGAAACTGCACCGGCGACAGCGGAGGTGTAGGGAATGAAGTAAAAATGCGTATCTCTATGGCTGGGGCTGTGTTCGTTAATCTGAGGCACCTACGGTGACCGAGAGGTAACTCCCTGAAGCTTAAGGGTCGTGTGTATCAGACAACCATGAAGGCCGTATTACTTTGCGGTGGCGAAACTTGGCCACTCAGAGTAGAAGACGTGAACCGTCTTCGGGTATTCGACCACCGATTTTTGCGTTCACTCGCTCGTATCGCGTGACACCAGCGAGTAAGCAACCAGAAGGTTAGGAAGCGAGTGTTTGTCACTGACTATCAGGCGAGTTCCTTTAATCAGTCCTTACATTTTCACCGGCCTAGATGGTTAGGTCATGCATTAAGGATGTCAGCTAGTCGCCTACCACACCGAGCACTCTGCCGATGCTGCGGCCGATTGGTGCAAGGTGTGAGGTGGACAGATGATGACCTGGCGTACACAAATGAAATTGTTCCCGAAAGATTTGGTCACTGTATATCGGGTTCGTCTCCCGGGCTGGGACCCTCGCGACTCACAGAGTCAGTGGCTGGAGACATTAGGTGACATGGCGGCTAACCGAGCTCAGTGGCGTGAATTTTGTCGTTGTTTGGCCGAACTGTCTGTGAAGTGAGTGCATTTAATGACGCGGGACGGTGAATATCGTAAGGAAGCTGCCACAAGGAAGCCGTCTTGTTGATGACGCCTTACTTTCACTTACAGCTCGGTTGTTTGTTCGCAAGGTGTAGGCTCCATGTTGTATGTTTGAATATAGTCGTAGCTATTTTTAGTAGTTAGATCCGTCCCCTTCTTTTTCTTAGTCTCTCTTCCTGTTCAAAGTTTGCTTTGTATCTCCTTCATGGTTGTGTGGCTGTTGAACATTAGTAAAAACCACCGGTGTATTGTTGCCTCTGGTGGTTATTGTGCTTTTTGGCTTAGTGCGATGGATGTCCCCAGGTGGAATATTTTCTGTGGGTAATTTTTCCAGGACTAATTGAATACTAGTGGTGACGGTCTGAAGTCTTATCTCTGGCAGTCGTCTGATTTATTCTTGCCGTGTTTCTCAGGACATTGAAGAGCCTCTTTCGTTGGTCGCACTTTGTGTTTATTTGAGGGTTAACGCTTGTGCCACTTAAACGAATCACGCTTCGGTTGTGTCGAGCTGATATCGACTGCGCAGCAGCTCGGTATTGTTTCTCTGGTGGGAAATGCGTAGGTATCAGTGATCGTGCATGAGTTGGTATACGGTGTCTTTATAAAATGTCACATACGTTCAAAATGGTACACATCACGAGAGCTTTCTACCGTCAGCGGTCGGACTTACGTGAATGTCGAAATTGAAAATGGCACGGATTATCCTGCGTCTGGGCGTAATTCTGTCGTTAGTCACATTACTCGCAGAATGTGAGTAGGTAGCGAGTGAAGAGAAAGTTCAAACTTATGTGACGCCAATTGCGCCTAGGAACGTTTGTTCTTTGTGTTAACTGGCCTGGGATAATTAATGCCACTGGAGATGTGCATGTCTACAGTTTAGTTGAAGCAGATCTGCTTGATTTTTTTCTGGAAAATCGTGCTCAGTTTACTTCGTTCGTTTCACAGACAATAAAAATGCGATACACCGGTGTCGTGCACATCGATCTGTATCGGATAATACGTGCTCTTAATACTTTGGTGATAAATTAGGTAAAGTTCATTAGCTTGTTTAAAATGGACTGAATGGTCCCCGTTGAAAATCGTCCGTCTATTGACATGTTGACGAAAAGGCGAGGTGGTCACAACTAAGCAAGCTCAATTTCTTGAAACTTCCATATATCTTATTAGGAAACTGTGCAAAGAATGAATCCTGTTAGTTTCAAAGTTTCGGCTTCTCTGATGATTACTTTGTATTTGTTTGCTACTTGCTTTTCCACGAATCATATGTAGGCAAAGTGTTTCACTCTGGTGCCCAACATGACACACCCGGCGTTGTGCCTGAATACCGTTTTGATGGATTATTCGGTTGACTTGCTCTTTCGCTTGATAGGCTGACTTTATCAGTCGTTACAATCTGTGAATCATCTTGTTGATCTCTTGTAGCGGAATTCGTGCATTTCTACCTCTTTGTATCCTCCCGTTTTTATTATAGCATTCACGCTTGTTTCTCGAAAACACTACAGGGCTTGTGAAGGGCTTTTTATGCGCGGTGCACTCTGTTCCTCTTCCTTGCAATTCCTACAAATTCCACCCCCATCAGCCGTGGTACCTTACCA
The DNA here is from genome assembly GCA_008508345.1 of Paragonimus westermani. Classification (NCBI taxonomy): domain Eukaryota; kingdom Metazoa; phylum Platyhelminthes; class Trematoda; order Plagiorchiida; family Troglotrematidae; genus Paragonimus; species Paragonimus westermani. The sequence goes on along the minus strand of QNGE01005010.1, from coordinate 37,168 downwards.
TTACTTCCGTAGTTTATCAGGATCGCACTATATTTAGGTCTTTCTTTCTTTCGGTCGCCTGTACATCTGGTTGGTTGTGAACTCTTCTGTTGTGATATCTTCATAGTTATCGTTTACCATGCACTTCAGTTTCGTTCAGTGTTTGTTGTTTGGGAATTTTTTTTTCCTGACGCATGCGTATGTCCTCTCTTCTGCATTCTGTAAGATGGACTTTAAGGTGTTGTTTCATTGCGGGTATTTTGTTCTTCAGGTAGCGTCAGATACAGGTCAGATTCAGATGATCGTACAGTCTGCGATAATCGTTTCATCACTTCGATTTATGTTTCGGCACCGCTGTTTGTTTGGTTGTGGTATGGACTGTCTACACGATGTTTGGATCTCCACTTGTCAACAAACGTTTTGAATTCCGTATAAATGAACTGTGACCTGCTATCTGCGAAAACGATCTCACTTATACCATATCACGAGCATTGGGCTTATAGTTTATCAACGTCTACTCTGGAGGTAGCAAAGCTGAGCTATTCGAGTTCGTAGTATATATTGAGGTAATCCGTCTTGTCTAAATATTGCTTATTTTCGCGTGCCAACATATCCGAGAATGTTATTCACCATGACCTCCGTGGGATTCGACACATCTGCATCGTTTCTCTATTTTGCTTCAAGTTCCTACTTTGCCACGCAGTACATCTTTATACATGAATATTTATGGAACTTGCCATCTGAAACTAGTCTAAAGGTTGCTTACCTCTCTAAATAGAGCTGTTCATTATTACGTATTCCAGATGTTTCTTTGTTGGTTCTTTGGATTTATTAAACCACCTTCCCGGATGACCTGACCTCGATAGCCAAGGTACACATCTAGTTTGTCTGACAGTGTTTTCTTGTTGCGTAACTATCCGTTTGTGATTGTTTCATTTACCTATTTTAAATTGACTTCTTGTTCTATTATTTCCTCATGACCTACATTTAGGGTTCTTTCTATCATAGTGTAGACTGTAGTTATCATGACGTCAGACAGAAACTTTTAAAAAAGGAACTTTTCTGTTAGCCGTGAACAACATGTCAACGATGTGTATTTGAGTCCTCAGCCGCTAACGCAATTCGACACCTCATCGCTGCATTCCAGTTAACATTGTTACGTACCTTCTTAGCGCAGCGACTGACGATGTTCCCACGATTGAACCCGTACGACCTTCCGGCCAGACGTATGTGTTGATTCGAAGTAACTTCATTTCCACATGGATTCACCTAACGCCAAAATTATCTACGATGTATGGTGCTGCAATATTTCCTCCGTTTACGTTACTTTTGTACACGAATTTATAACCAAATAGACAAACGACTGGGTGCGCATGAGGCAATTAGTAGAGTTTGTCAGATCGACAATCATATCTCGGTTCTCGAGGCGTGTGTACACAGCGTTGCTCTGTGGTTGAAGAGCTTTTGCTATCATAATTCATTAGTCTATTTTGTAACAATTCTGTCGATTGAATTAGGTCAATATTGACGTCTCGGTAGTAGCTCGTTTTATCTTGTTAAGTGTTGCTGTTACTCTTCCTTCCGCTTTCAGGATGTTTTCCTTGCGAATCAACATGTTGGTGAGACACATCGTTTCGGACAGTGTTAGAAAGAAACGATTGAAATAATTGACCGCCCAACTCAAATCGGGTTACTGCTTTTGCCTCCCTAGGAAGTGATTTTGTAATAACAATCTCTTTTCGGGGTCTGTTTGTAGCCGGTTTATAGTTAATGGATGCATTTTAAGGATGGCTTATTTTCGAACTCCTTGGTCGATACAACGCCCCTGAAATGCCCCCAGATATTCGGTTATGATACTTAATGGTCTTTCAGAAGACTACCACCTCACCTATTGCGCACGTGGCTCTTTCTAATTTGCCATGTATCTGGGCTAAATGTTTTTGGAGAACCTTGCGACCACCCTCAGTCCGGCTGATAAACGTATCTAACAAAAATGTCCAAATGGTTTGTCATTGAACCAGTTGTCTAATTCTAGTCACCAAAAAACCGATATGTCAATTGTGGTGACTTATACTTGAATCAATTCGAGCAGAATATCATCGGTGATTAGTGAGCAATCCTATCCTCTTCGAAGCATTCTACCCGGTAGTTTGGTATCAATACGTAAGGCGGATGTCAACTGTTTTTATCACAATCTGACCAACCCAGTGAGTCGGTTGTTCTCTTGGGGGCAATCAAGTCAATACGAACTGGCGAATATAATTCTTATTTGCACTCAACACATGGGCTTCGGAATTGTTAAAACCGACAACTTAATGGATATGGTGTTGCTAACCACAGATAAATCGGTGGCGCCCGGCACGTGACCGAGAGCTTACTGGCAAGAGCTGATAAAGAGCTTCGTCGTAAATCCATCGATTGAATGGTGTCACCCCAACATAGGTCCTGAACCATGAATATCAACAAGTAGGTAAGTCATATAAGTCTACCCATTCGTCGGATTGGTAACACAAAGTCACGACTCCAATGTTCATCGTCGCATCGTCCCACATCTTCAGCTTTGCATCTGACGACTTGCGTTATTTGGTGGGGTGATTTTTTCCTGACACTCCCGCTGCCTTTCTTCAGGGTGAGCACTTCTTTCTGATGAAGATTTCCGCCCCCACTCAACTTAGTGTTCTTTGTGTCTACCTCTGTCGTTTAACAGTGGGCTGTGGTTCGCGTTCAAAGATGTTATCCTCTGTTCAGTTGCCCCTTCGTTGTCGCAAATGTCGGTGCGATACTGTGATGTTCGGAATTAAGGATTTCGAATAGCCCTAGAAATCGTACTTGAATTGAAACCCCCCACGTAAGTAACGAGGTACTGGTAGCCGTAAGCAGTTGTTATTCACGAGTTGGGACGCCGAATTTATGGATGTACAACAGTATTAAAGAAATCACAGTCTCTCATTGGCTGATCGTATTAACACATGCAAAGTCATAGACTGTGTGTTAATTGGTGGAATACTGAACAAACAGATTGGCGAATAACGGAAGGCACAACACAGACCGTTCGCCCAATCCTGATGTATCTTTAACGCGATATTTAGATGGGCTGTTTGTCAGATCTTCTGTTGTGTCGGGGTTTGGTTAAGCGGTGAATTGAGTAGATTTCCCCCACAGATACATTAGTTAAACATCAGTCGGAAGATGTTCAGCTATCTCTTGGTCACTATTTCGTTTTGACTCTCAAAAATCCTCACATCTCGTGTGCACTTGCTTTCTGCTTACTTATAGCTTCACAAATCTGTTCCCAGTGATTACACACTGGTGCATTGTTTCACCCGGTTCTCAATCCATCTGGAAGAACTGACAGCGTTCAAAAATTTCGTTTGTTTCTTCGTCTGGCAGATAACCGGACTTAGTCAATTTCTCTCCACTTGGTCAGAACACCAAGTGTCTGTGTCCCGCCATTTGAGTTTGTGTGTCAAAAAATGGCTATCTGACGTTCTGTCAGCCTTGATAGGTTAAATGAAAACAAATAATCTTCACACTTCTTTTTCCATGAGTATCACTTATCTGCAAGTCTGTTCATGTTCACATCCATCAATTCAGACGGCACAATCACTAGTGGGTCCTTTGTTGTGTCCAGTCTACAAATGACATTTTTCCTCTTACCTGGCATCACGTTAGAGGCTTGCCGCTCCCCGAACATGTGGCAAGCGAAGACAGGACTTGTGGCATTAATCAGTCCCGACCTTATTTTCTTGGAGAATTTTATGTGCAAGGGGAACGACGTAAAAATGAGTGAATCCTACTGGTTTCACAGTTTCAGTTTTTCTCTTGGTTGGTTTGCCTTCTCTCTTCACTCGTTTGTCTTGCCAAACCACACACCTATAGTGTGTCTCATTCAGGTTGTCAACATAGAAAAACGGCTTTGCGCCTGAGCGCCATTCTCATTGGTCAGCTGGTTGATATGCTACCGATTTGCTCGAGTGGCCCTTCAAACTCCGTTGCAGCGTTCCACAAGTCATTTGTTGACCTCGCATCGCGAACTCTCTCCAGGACAATCTTTGTACAACATTGTTACCAGGACCACAATGTATTCGTTACATTTCTTACTCACATATGCATTTTGTGTCCTAAGAAGACCTATAACACTCACAGCATCGACGTAATGCGATACCTGACGAACCCTGGGCAATGAGGGCGATTGTGACTGTCTGATCGTAATCTTTGTTCTTTTTGTTGGTGTTTTTAATGGTTTATATTTGAAATTGACTAAGTGTCACGTTGAGTCTATAATTGCAATGCAGTTGTGGAAAACTGGGCATCTATGGTTTCATTTTCAAACCAAGAGAGATATGTTATTCAAATTATATAGTTTTACACATCAACATTGGACATAGACATTGATATCTGCTGGATCAGCGTATGTGAAAAGTTTTTCTTTGTCATGTGCTTTATTTCGTCCTTTGATCTGTCCGTTCAACTCTACCAGTGAAGAGATCGCCCTTGCACGTAAATTCTAAACCGATCATTCAGGCAGTAATAGTCGTTTATTCCAACTTTACACCCACCACAGCTTGGTCCTGGTTTGCACTCCTCACAGTGATTATATCAGGGACGTCCTGTGGATCACACATTCATGGGTCATCGATTAAAATGCTGTCTTATTCTCTATCTTAACTTACTGCTTGTTAAGCTGTACGTTTAATTAACGAAAACAACGGTGAAATGCGGCATCGGCGGCTTTCGTTTTGAACTGTGTGATGTACCTTTAGGAACCTTATTTTCTGTAGAAATAACGATGTTTCTGTTTGTGAGCACACACGCACGCGATTAGGCAAGCGCGAGTTCACTGAAGAGCCCAAACAACCAGGGCATGTTATGACACAGCCACGGAAGTGTATTGATTACTGGTCTGTGCCGGGCCGGGTGATGTAGCTTCTATACATGGACAATTGACGTGAGCCGTGTTTATAAGTTTTATGTCACGAATTGTTTTCTGTCACCTGTCACACTGGATCGCATGCCTGTTAGGTGTCGTCATGGTGCTTGAACAAACCGTTCGAATCTCGCATTATTCGTGTACAATTCTCGACACCATTATCGCTATCTGGAGCACGTGTCCCATGTTTATCTGGATTGTCTTGTTCACTTTGATGTGTCATATCCGCCTCAGATCCTTTCCAGGCGTGTTGTGCTGAGCTACCCATGGTTCCGGTCACATACCACGTATCGAGTGTAAACCCGGAGGAATAGGACCAAGAGATGTGTGAGTCAGGTCTTTGTATTCAGCCGGCCAATTGTGGTGGTAAACCCCTATCTGTCAGAACGTAAATAGAGACTGCAATGGGAAGATCCAAACTGGGCAAGAAAATATTGGAAATGTGATGCAACTTTAGAGGGGATAAGTGGGATGTACACGAAGTCAAGGTTAGATTGAAAACCAAACAAGACGTTCCTCATACAATGCATTAACAAGGCTGAAGAAAAGGAGGCCGTAGTGACCCAGTTTTCTAAAGTGAACAGAGGGTGATTTACCAAGTGAGGCCAGTCGTTGGCCGATGCAAAGCTTCCTCGCCCGTGATGTACCCCTCGTCTGCTCGTTCGTGGTGCACAATGAGAGCACTGATAGCGTAATTATACGAAGCGGTTAGTGCATTTTCGGCTGCCTTTGTCACAATGCTATGCAATCGTGTCACCATGACCTATGATACTAATGGATTTTTGTGTACCACGCACTTCGACTCACGGTCGCGCATTTGTTACCCATTGAACTTTGGGATGTCCGTCCGGATTGTATTCCTCCAGACAGTTTGGCTCAACGATAAGTCCTTCCATGATATGAAATGAATACTACATCGTGGATGACTCACTTGGATAACATCCTGGTGTCTTTGTTTTTGAATAGCAGGATTTCGTTTACCTGTTATTTCTGAATGCCTCCAGACATGCTGTTGAATTAGGTAACCGGCCCGGGGCACCGAAATGTCGAATATTTTGCAGGCGGCTCTCCGTGTGTTATTCAACCTGAGCACTTTTCTGTGAGCTGCAAAGAGCGACTGTTAGAGTTGTGTTGAAATATATACTAAATAGAGTCAGGACTAGGGCACAACCCTACTTCACGTCACTGACAGTGTCGAGATGATCAGATTTCACCCTCGCCTTCACACCGATGTGTGACATTTCGATTTTATCGAGTTTATCTAGACATCCAAATTTACCAGGCACCGTCCACAGTGCATCATGGCTCACGGGTTCAAACGCCTCGGTGAAATTCACAAACATGACATACATCAGGATACTTGCTAACGAATTTTCAGCGCAGTTCAGCAGATTAATGTTCGGTTAACTGTCGGTGCATTACTTGCTACCCTTACCTTTAAACAAAGGTACGACCGAGGCATCCTTGAACTCTCGAAGCAACTGCTTGCTGATGCGAGATGGATTGAACTAACTGGAGCAAAGCTCTTCTTCAGCTTGGGTCACCATGCTTGAAAAGTTTTCCTGGCGGCTTCTTTTCATCCACACCCTTTCCGTTTCGCGGTTGTACGACAGCCTTCTGCACCTCTGTCAACTCTGGAGCTGGGGAAAATGAGGTTTTGCTATCTTGTTGTGTAAGGCTATTCACGGTCTCCCAATCAATGTTGACCGACCAGTCTAGTGGGCTACTGAAGTGGTTGTGCCAGACTTTCATGCTGTCCTCTGGCTGAGCGCACGGAAAGCCAGAGTGCACATCAGTGAATGCTTCAGTAGACTGGACGGATGGACAAAACTGGCTTTCAGTGAATCATAGGATTTTTTGTGTTGTTGGCAGTCAGCGGAGCCGTACATCACACTGCTTTGCTTTTTTCACTAGTTGTTCTTGATTTCGCGATTTCGTCCTGCGAGTTGACGGTGAACACTCCTGAATGTGGTTCTTTTGTCTTCATTGTGTGTATCCGTTGTGGAAATGGCAAACGTGATATTTTTCTTTCGTATTAATGTGGAGATGGCTGTATTGTTGTCGTCATTCTAGTCCGGTGGTTTCTGGCGCTGCATACCGATTGTCTCGATGGCTGTTGCTTTTTCTGTTCCGTGAAGTGTTGCCATATATTTTCGGGAATAGTTGGTAAGGAAGCGTCTTCCAGGCCAGTGGGAATTGAAAGTTGTTAAGTAGTCTGTCTTCGAGTTCTCCAGTCGTCTAACATCCAGTTTCTGCTGTTGTCGGTTAGCCTACAATAGCTAAGTTTGCAGATGTGAATAAAGGATTTTGTCTTGGCCTGCTATGATTTGTGCCATATTCAGCTCCACGAATCAGTCACATACTGCGCTTTTCACTGAATCCGCACCGTCACACGATCGCATTATGAGGCAGATGATGATGACCACTTCGTGAGTGAGTCCAGTTCGTGATATCGTTTGCGTCCAGCTGGAACTGGGTGTTTCTGATAACCAACTCGTGAGTAATACATTGGCAGAGCAGATGATCACCACCACCGTTTTCATTCACTGCGCCAACGTCAGGAGTTCGGAAGATACCCGGACAGGCTGTTGAGTCGTCCCCAACCCGTGCGTTAAAGTCAAATAGGACAAACAGTCGGTTAATCGTAAGTGTCGAACGACCTGTAATGGACAACTGGTAATAGAAGTGGTCCTTTGTCTCGTCAGTGCGACACAGACTGACCGTAATCATCAAGGTGTGGCAGACACCTCGACCGAATTGCAGGCGCATGGACATGAATCGATGGCCGTCGCATGCGGTTTCCCCATCATCAAAGAATTGATACGGTCGGCTACTGCGAAGCGGTCACTGTTCTCCCGAACACCTCCCGTGGAGTAACTTGTTTAGTGGAATATATACCCAGCACCTGCTTCTCGGAGCTTTCATTGGTCTGCATGTCTTGTTTCACTCAAGACTGAGACGTGAATGCTTGGCAGCTGAGCTACATGGCAATCAGGATGATGCGGCGTTCCGGTCGTTGGATGCTGCATCGGTCCAGCGGCATACGTCCATTCCGTGTCCCACCGGGCAACGTCTTGAGTCCATGGACATGTTTCAGTTTGACATGTTTGACTTTGACTCGAGTCCTTGACTCAGCGCTTTGACCTGAAGCACGAGAGGGGACAGGGTTTTCTTGGAAACCCGCACTTGGGGCCTCAGACTCAAAAGCGTGATCTGTGAGGCGTCCAGATGAAGAGTTTTCTTTTGGACCTCAACCCTGGTCGAACGGCTCGAAAGTTTGGTTCATTTGTCAGTGAGGGTTTATCTCAACATTAGAGGGGACTTAACAAGACGCTGATTACTCGTTCTTATTATTGTTGCACACAGCAGATGCATTGTAAGCCTTATTAAGATTATGAAGATTTGTGTCTTTCGGCCGTACATTATCATACGCAGGCTTTCACAGACGGCCGTTGGTCGTTTAGAGTGCTCTTTGTTTTCTAACCCACTTCCCTATTCGGAAAAAAGTAGTGCTGCAGCTATAAGAAAAATGCTCCCACTGTGTACCCATAGGATCGTACCTCAGTACGTACACTCGGTACACTCGTACACTCTGTAGTGTGACATACAAACCTATGAGCTTGGCTGCTTTTTGTTTGGCTGCTCCCCCTTTGGCCCCACCTGACATGGTTGAACCTGAGAGAACCGAATTCCCAGTTAGCTTATCCTCCAGACCAAAACGGCACAAGCCTGACCATCACGCCAAGGCAGCAGAACATGTCAGAACAGGCTTCTCACTCTCACACCCACGGAGCGTTTCAAATTCACGGATGTGGGGTTTCTTTCTTACACAACCGTTAACGGAGAATGCAAAGTTATCTCAGTCTGGGGGGAGGTATCAGGTGAAAATGGGATTACATTTGAACTAATTGCCATTTCTAACAATTTTTTCAAGTTGGCCATCACTCACATTTGATCGCAACCTTCGCATTCAGACAGACTTTCCAGCCAGCCTCTTTCGAAAAGAAGCACTAGACTCGAGTTTCGCTCCCATTAGAGCTCATCAGTAGTGCATATCTTTGCCACGGCCAGGATTTGAACTCCGGCCATTCCAATTCTAACATTCTTTACGTCGTCCACGTGACTGTCTTGTTCAACGTTTTCCGTCTCACTTTATGCTACCTTCTGCATCAACTGAACCTAGCGCACACCGTTTTTAAGTCATTATTTTGGGATCCTAACGCAGAGGATTTTGAAGCCTCTAAATTCGAGTTCTCATTTTGGTGTGACCTGCCAGTCGAACGCTTATCTCATAGCATGTCTACCGAGATTTGAAGTGAGGATAATTAGTGCATATCTTTCCGAAGTGTTTGATTTAGTGACTTCTGTTTGTTCCATCTTGAATATCTAGAACCAGAACTTTTACGCTTTTTTTCCCGTAGGATAATGTTCTTGGGATTTCGTGGAAAGAGGAGCGTGAGTTGCGTAAGGCCATGTACGTTTCTCTACGACCACAACAACGCTCAACTGGCTACCGACTTCGTTTGCCTTCCAATTCGTCTTTTCATGTTCAACATCCTGTGAAATTGCCATCGGTCGAAAATTCACATCAGATAAGCGTGATCGATGCAAACGCCTATCCACTCCGATGGCGTCATCATCGTACCGCTGCAACAGTCGACTGGACTGCAGAGAGTAAGTTGCGTAAAGCAAAACTTCGGGCTACTGCACGCCTAAGTGCGGGTGCCATGTCACCACGCAAACTGATGATTGTTGCCACTTCACCGTCCGTCACACCTTCCAATCCCGAGTTAAAGAAGGCGCTTCGGGTCCGAAAGGTAACTTTTTTAAATTTTCGTTTTGTACTTTCTGTGTGTTTCCATACCCGATCGTACATACACATATAATGACTTAGTGTAGTGAATTGAAAATCAGCTACTAGTAGGTTAGCCATCGTGAATCGCATTCCTATCCTGAGTTTAAGCGCCTTATAACTCGCACAACGTGTGATTGATGTCTCTAGGTGAGAGAGCGGCTGTTTGTGTTTGCTAACATGAGACAATGAAGCAATGCAGCGAAAGCTTCAATGATACCAACTTAATCAGAGGTGCTAAGTGTAGGCGCCTTGATATTGATTGTTTGGTTATGAACAGGGTTTTTGTTAATTACACTCCATCGCGGGGCGCAAACCGTTTATTTTCACCTTCATGGAAGTTGCGTATCGTTGTCAATTACTACTATGTTCACATTGTTCTTGCTGTTGTTAGTGGTGACGATATTGATGCGCTACTTCTGTCCGATACACGTTTGTGTGACTTTGTTGTCTAATTGCTTTATATGTTTTGTCAGAGGTTCGCAATACTCAAATAACCCCCGGATCCACCCGGTGGGTAACCTGATATTTTGTGCTTGTGTCTGCTTACTTGCACCCTGTATGACTTTGGTTTACCAAACTCCGTTAATCACACCACATAGTGGATGTTGGTGATGTGTCGCCGATAGGATCGCTCGTATACTAATCCCTATCTTGATAAGGGGTTAGAGTGTCTTGGGTTCGAATCTTTGTCCTTCTGTTCAGTAACCGTAGTTGTTACCAGCTGACCTAAAGCGAACCGGGACTGTGAACGTTTCTGATCACCCATTTTGTTTGAACAAGTAGCTAATCAAACGATCGGAATCGTCTGACTTCTTCGACCTTTAAGTCACGCATACTGAAACCCGCAACCGCAAGTGGAACGCTTGGTTGAGACATCTAGGTTGGGTGATATCATTGAGTACTGAGCGCATTCTGCGTGGAGTGTAGTCACCCAAACGGGTCTTTTGATTGTCACTATCTATGTTTTGGTAATTACCTGTCTTTGTCAAGCTAATTTTGTTGCTGGAGACTATTGGATGTGAAAATCGGATCGATGTGGACGGTGGATCTCAGAGGCGTTGAACCGTGTCTAAAAGTTTTGCGGAATACACAAACTGAAAATTACTGTAATCTGTGGAGCATCAGTTCGGCGACAGATTGATCTGCTGTCGTGGGCTGTAAAACGAGTCGGTCCCATCCGTTGGTGTCCACTTTCAACAGTCCGTGTTCAGTTGTATGTCTTTCAAAGCGTTCGGTGCATGCTTACAAACTTTCCTTTCTACCTTTAATATGCTTAAGTTTCACGTCGCAGATCGCCCCGGCCTCCATACCCGAATATTTCCTTATTAGTTTAGTCACTCATTTTGGTCATTCCCGTTGTTCGATTGACGAAGCGTAGGTGCTGACGTCCACATTACTCTTTTAGGTTACTGCACTCCAACCAGTTGAATGCTACGGACTGTCCCAATGATGTCGCGACTCGGAAACGTGAACACTGAGTCGTGCACTCAGTGAATAATGAGGTTACCACGGTAACCGGACTACGCAGACAATCTGTCCAAATTAGCAGTTGTGGTCCAGATTGTTACATCCTCAATTACATGCTGTTCATTTCTTTGGGATTTGTCACTTTTGAGTATGTGACTGATCCTAGGAATTTATAATACTCATTCTTGTTATATGATTGAACCACATTCATCGTGACATCACCCAATACAGCTTTTCGACTTCCTGTTCTGACTAGGTTAATTCAGCCAAGGACGCTTTCTTATCTTCCATCACACCGTTGCAATCCAAAGCCGACAGGGTTGCGACCGACACTCGATCAACTCTCCGTGTACCACCCCGTCCCTCCAGTCAACGCGTGAATGCATTCCACCGGTCACCCGCCGTTCGCGTCAGCCTGTTAGCCAAACGGCCCACGTTGATGTCGGCTTCGAATGACTTGAACAAAGAGAGTCGTATGACTTGTCTTCGTCCGATCGAACTAAAACAGCAACGGTAAGCTTTTTGGTTGTTGGCCTACAGTAGTCCTGCCGCTGAGACTGTTAACGCTACACCGACTTCGAAAGTTATGGCCTCAGTAGTGAGTCCTGACAGTCACCCCAAACGTCCTCATGAGGCCTCCTAAGGTGAATGGCGACCAAATTGTTTTATCTCACGTGTGACCAGGTGCTGGTTTTCTTTGAAGTTCTAGAGCTAAAAACGATTGAGAATGTGATGACTTTCTGTGAATTATAGTTGTATACATGATGGTGCACGACATTTAAATTTTATCTACAACTTTTTGAATCGTGTCACTAATGCTGCGACAAGTTGATACCTAATCAAAAGTTGGGTAAACCTTATGCTTGTATTCAGGTTTCCCAAAGCCTAGTTCTTTAGTGGAATTTAGTTTATTTAACATGAACCACTCTGTTGTTTACGTTCGATTTTTTACCAATTCACGGTGAGCTAGTGTCTTGCACGGGAAGCTCATATGCTCACTTGTCAGAAGCTTCTGCTCGCCCTCGTTTTGGGCAGCGTAGAACAGTGTCTGACCGTGGCTTCGCCGCCATTGTCATTGTGCACAGTGTATCAAAGATCGGTACTAGTTCTTAACTAATCTACGACCTTAAAAAACAGCCTCAATTTAACGGTCAAGATTGAGGAGGCCGTACAGTTTAATTCATGCATCTTTACGTTACAATTCATCCGGTCCATATCGTCATGTCTATAGGTGGCAAACAAGCAACGTTTTGCATACGATAGATAACTGGGTTCGATTTGACAGCCTCGTTCAAAGAGATGTCAGAACGAACGCCACATCCTACTCAGAATTTTTGATATTTATTTCTATTCTGCTCTTGAATAGCTTTTCCAGATAGCGCGACTATTTGTACATGGTTAAATCAATATATGTATAACCATTTTATATCATTATATGTGTAGTTACACCTCCTGCTGGACATACTTGTCGAGGTTCGTAAGCTGGTCAGTCACTCTTGGCGGTACCCAATTTTGAGGAGATTTTTCACTTGAACCAGAGTGTAACTCGATTTATTTCCAGTCAAGTTATATTATCAGAATGCTTTGTACACAACGAGAGGGGATATTTTCGTTTTTTTACACATTCACATCTTCAGCAAATGGAGGACATTCAAATGAGTATATCTAGGTCACGAAATAATTAGTATAACCGTTCGAGCGTACATGTAACCGACTGAGACTTCGCAATTTCGGAACAACTTTCAGTTGTTGGAATCAGAAGTGTTCCTGGAGCTCAAGTTAATGAAGCGTAATAAGGCTCCTGGACCAGACCTCCTCTCCCCTTCTCTTTTCAAGGATGGTGGAGTGAGGTTGCTATCAGAACTAACAAAACTTCTGCAGACGATCAGGGAGACTGAAGAGGTACCTCGTGATTGGTGCTTATCAACAGTCATTCCCGTTTTCAAAAAGGGGTCCCGA
>QNGE01005010.1:0-22875 GCA_008508345.1 Paragonimus westermani | reverse complement strand
TGATGATGATGATGATGATGATGATGATGATGATGATGTTTACGAGCAACAGTACGTTTGTTAGTCCAGATTCTTACGGCTCATCATTTAGCCTATCGAATCTATCATAGTTTAAATATTTTGATGCCATCGGAATATGGCACATCCTATTTTATTGTAAACATGCATCATCTGGATCATTTGAAGCAATGAGGGATTATCTGTTATTCCATATATCCACACCTGTCGTGAACATGTTACCTCTAATTTCTCTAGTCCTTTGTAAGGTAGGCTTGTAGTGTGCTCTGTTTCTGCATACAATTGGTCTTGGCCATTGCAGTCATTGGGTTCCCGTTTACTTCCAGCCTGCTTGCAATCTGGGACCTCGGGTCGGTTGCATGAAAGGCCAGTTTCAATGAGCTAAGTTAACCTGACCAAGTCCGTCCACCAAATGACTCAGGAACTTCCTCCGGTTGGTTTTATTCGCGTTTTTTCGGAACACATCCAGAGGTTAAAATTTACAATATGATGCCTGTTTTCTTGGGTTGTCATTGTTCACCCTTCCGATCAAGGCCAGCTGAGAATATGTCTGGTAATTCTACTTTCTGTCACTTTTCCGAGGGTACGATTCCACATCGTTTGAGACTTGAGCAACTGCTTTTCTTTGATGCTGCCACGGTTTGCCCAGCTGTCGAGTCGCATCCGGCAATTGCAGTTACATTTGCAGTTATCCAAAGAAAAATCCGTTGTGTCTGCGAATGGTCTTATTTGATACTTCGCCACATTTTTCAACATTGTTTGTCAACTCTGTTAGGTGTTGCAGCGACTGTCGATTGCTAGTTTAATTCAGCACCCGTATCTTTCCAGCGTCTCACGAAGTTTGTGTTTGACGGCTAAAAACTAGTCTTTACCTCACTGAAGTTCGGCTGCAGATGGGCAGCGCAGTTATACAAAGCTGGAAAGAGTGTCTTGTTCATTCCTCACAGCCATTCGTCAATGTCTTCTTACTACTTCATGTTTGATACTAATTTGATTTTTAATTCCTTTGAATTACCTCCTGTTCTGGCTTTTCCGCATCAACTATATGGAGGTTTCTTCCCAGCGGCACTGCAGGTTCATAAAGCGGTTATATGTTCGTTTGGAAACTTCTGTTTACTGCATCTTTTTCCCTTGGGTGCGAGACTTTGGTATAGAGGGACACGGCAAACTAAGGCGGTTTCATCGTAGTCAGAAACACAGCTCACCGTGCTTCTTGCCACAATCAATAACTTGATGTTTCAATTCTTCCTCGAAATTTTTCGAGTTTTCATTTGCTACTTCGATTAACTTTCAATACCTTGTGCTATAACATGTGGGAAGCTTTAAAAAATAGCAGTCACTGGTATTTGCTCACATTGATTTCGTCTCGCATGCCAACTTCAATACACTCTGCTTTTGAACTGCTTCATAGGATGAGGCGGTAGCCCAAATGTTTTAGTCCCAAGTTCAATAGCGTACCAATTGCCACACCTTGAGCACCATGGGACTTGCTCATGGTTGATTTTGCGCGGACATATCGTCGAGACTGCAGATTAATTATTATGTTATACTTACGGATTTCATTGGTTAAACAAAATGATCTCAAAGCCCTACTCGTTCATGGGCTGTGACCAAGTTATTGGCGTGTAACTCAGGTGATCTCCAAGGTCGACCGGTGGTCTGGCGTGGGACCACCCAGAGTATCTGTAAGTAGACCAGGTCAACTGTATCCCCAGACCTCGGGAGAAGTGCTGCGGTGGTCTTTAGAGAGGGGTCGAGTCGACTTGAATCCACAATTGCTATCCGTAGTCAGATCTGGCATGTAGTCCATCTAGGCTCCTAAAATCAAGTAAAAGCTCCACAGAGTCGGATGAAAGAGGTCCTTTGTGCATCCGGTTCACCATCTCCGCGCTACATTCATTGTGGTTGTGGAAACTTGTTGGGATAATGCCACAATTAACCCAAAAATGTTGTTTCTTCTTCTTCACCACTGTATGAGCCTCCACTACTGTATGAGCATCCACCACTGTATGAGCCTCCGCACTGCATGAGCCTCCGCTTGAACAATATAAATACGGTGGGGTTTTTCAGTGTATTTGGAACACGTTTGGTTGATATCAAATATACTCTTGGCTGAAGTTTCCCTGTCTTCCTGTCTTTTTCATTCGCGGTAGTTCGTATGTGGTCGTACAGTCCGTGATAACACAGATCGTTAGTGTAACCGTCGTAGCTGAGCCGGGTTATCGTGAACGTGATTTTACATCAATTGTCAACCCACACGGTTCATAACAGTTTTGGCGACGGAGGTTTTCGGATTCATCGCTTCATCATGTCCTCTGATCCAGAATTGGAGCAAACGGTGCAGGCGCAAATACGATTGATGGAGCTCATCACTACACGGCTTGCCACAATGGGGTCATCTACGCCTTCCGTTGATCCGCCGTTCGTGGATCATATGGCCAGGAATGTCCACGAGTTCCTTAATGATCCTGATGCCGGTGTATCATTCGAGTCGTGGTACAAGCGGTACGAAGACGTTTCCGCAGTTGAGTTGGCCAAACGAGACGACGAGACCGAGGTGCGCCTGCTTCTCCGGAAACTTGGTCCGGTGTAGCGCGTCCGTTATCCGAACTACATTCTTCCTGCCGAGCCGCGAACACTGAGCTTCGCGGACACTGTGGAAAAACTGAGAAAGTTATACGGGGATACCTGTTCTCTATTCAATGCTAGGTTTCAATGTCTCCAACTGGTCTAACGTGACAATGACGATTTTGTCACATACGCTGGTTTGGTCAATCGTGAATGCGGTCGGTTCAAACTCGGTTCACTCACTGAAGACCAATCCCGATGCCTGGTATCGATGCTCCCAGCTACGCTGATCTTCGAACGCGGCTCCTAACCATGATCGATCAGCAACCCGAGACGAAACTGGAGAAGATGGATGACAAATGTGGTCGACTGATCAACCTGAAACATGACTCCGCAATGATCCAGAATCCGGACCGAGCCCCTCGTTTGGTGCACATGGTTTCCAAGCCCCATTCTCCTACGAGAACCGGTCAAGCCAGCCATGACAAGCCTCCTTCTGTTTGTCGTTACTGTGGTGTGCGGCACTTCCACAGGTTTTGCACCTTCCGGCAACATCGCTGCCAGAAATGCCACATGGTCTGGCACGAAGATGGGTTCTGCCCGAAACGATTGGCGGCCAGGGGCAAGCCTGCCTCGGTCCCAAGATTCAAGCACCACGGCAAACCAGTTGGCAGATCATCCAGTCTGCTGGCCACTTTCAAAGTCAATGTCGCAGAGAATCGCTAGTTAGTGTCGGTCCACATCAACGGTCGTCTGATTCGTCTACAACTGGACACAGCCTTCGACATCACGATCATCTCCGGGGCTCTTTGGCGAGAACTGGGCAGCCCTCCTGTCCATCGATCATCCCAAGCCGCCACGAGTGCTTGTGGTGGTACCGTGCATCTGACTGGCCAGCTGCATTGTTCGGTATCATTCCGGGCAGCAACGATCAACGGGACGTGTTACGTTTCCGACTCTGACCTGAATCTCTTGGGTCTTGACTGGATCGAACAACTTGGCCTCCTGGATCTTCCCATCCGGTCAATCTGTAACCACGTGCGGTCCGTTGACACGCATGGCGATCTGTCCGACCACATCCTTCACCAGTTCGCTCCGGTATTCCAAAATGGTCTTGGTCAGTGCACCCGCACTCAGGCCACATTGCACCTTCGTCAGGGAAGCCAACCGGTCTTCCGACCCAAACGGCCGGTACCATATGCAGCCCTTCCTCTGGTCGATCAGGAACTGCAACGTTTGGAACAACTTGGTGTTCTGAACCCGGTCGCATACTCTGCATGGGCCGCACCGATTGTCGTGGTGAAGAAGTCCAATGGGTCCATCCGGATCTGTGCAGATTTCTCCACTGGGCTCAATGCGAGCTTAGAAGCGAACTGCCATCCGCTTCCCGTTCCCGAGGACCTGTTCACAATGCTCAATGGCGGCACATGCTTCGCCAAACTGGACTTGGCGGAAGCATATTTCCAAATCGAGGTCGCACCGGAATCCCGTGAACTGGTCACGATCAACACCCACAGAGGTCTATTCCAATACACCAGGCTCCCGTTCGGCGTGAAGACGGCACCCGCCATCTTCCAGCAGATTATCGACGCCATGATCTCGGGTCTACCGGGTACAGCCGTATACCTGGATGATATTATCCTGATGGGTCGCTCAACTGAAGAACTCCACAGTCGCATCGTGGCTGTGCTCCAGCGCATCCAGGACTACGGGTTTCGACTGAAGTCCGAAAAGTGCCAGTTCTTCCTACCGTCGATAAAGTACCTGGGCTTTATCTTCGACTCTGCCGGTCGTCATCCTGACCCGGAAAACATTCGAGCCATTCAACAGATGCCAGCTCCTAATGATGTCGCAACGCTTCGGTCTTTCCTTGGACTCATCAGCTACTACAGTTCATTCCTGTCAAGTTTACATGATGTTCGGGCCCCGCTAAACCAGCTGCTACAGAAAGAAGCTAAATGGAACTGGTCGGCTGAATGCGAATCGGCTTTTGCAAAACTGAAGACGATGCTCAGTTCAGATCTCCTACTGACACACTACGACCCATCTCTGCCAATCGTTTTGGCCGCGGATGCCTCTAACTACGGGGTTGGGGCAGTGGTTTCGCATATCTTCCCGGACGGTTCTGAAAAGGCTATCGCTCATGCTTCCCGTACACTGAGTCCTGCGGAAAAGAACTATGGACAAATCGAGAAGGAAGCCCTGGCTATCATCTTTGCGGTGAAGAAGTTTCACAAGCTTCTCTATGGTCGACATTTCTCACTGCTCACCGACCACAAGCCACTCTTGTCCGTGTTCGGTTCGAAGAAAGGGATCCCGGTCTATTCCGCCAACCGACTGCAACGATGGGCAACAATACTACTGGGGTACGACTTTTCGATTGACTATCGCCGCACGGAGGATTTTGGTCAAGCCGATGGTCTGTCACGCCTCATCAGCAATCACCAGGTTCCAGAGGACGATACGGTGATTGCATCCTTGTCATTCGAGAACGATGTACGCCGCCAGCTCAACGATGCTATCCGCGGAATTCCAGTCACCGCCGATGACATTCGAAACGCAACCGCAGAGGACCCGGCCATCGTACAAGTCATGGAATACGTTCGAACTCGTTGGCCTAACTTTCCGTTGTCCGGAGAAATCCATCAACTATTCCTTCGACGTGAGTCCTTGACCGTAGTGGACTCTTGCCTCATGTTCGCCGATCGGGTCGTGGTTCCTCGCTCTCTCCGACGAGCTGTTCTCCATCAGTTTCATTCCGGTCATCCGGGGACAAGCCGAATGAAAGCGATTGCACGCGGGTTTGCGTACTGGCCCTGCATGGACGACCACATCTCGGAGTTGGTCAAGCGTTGCTCGAAATGCCAACAGGCCGCTAAGCTTCCAAAGAAGCAGGACCCAGTCCCCTGGGATCTTCCGAAAGGTCCTTGGTCGCGCATCCATCTTGACTTCGCTGGACCTATCAATGGAGTGATGTACCTCGTCCTAGTGGACGCGTATTCGAAGTGGCCAGAAATCGTCCCACTCCATTCAGCTACATCTTCAACCACAATCGCAGCGCTACGGAAGATATTCAGTCAGCATGGTTTCCCTGAGATACTCGTGTCGGACAATGGGTCACAATTCTCGTCCACACAGTTTCGCGATTTCTGCAGCCGCTCCAATTTCCAGCATGTATTATCGCCACAGTATCACCCGCAATCCAACGGTCAGGTCGAAAGGTTCGTCGATACTCTGAAAAGAGCACTTCTCAAGTCGTGCGGAGAGGGAACGATGGATGAGATTCGACAAACCTTCCTGCCGGTGTAGCGGTCTACACCAAACCCAGCAGCTCCTGATGGTTGCTCGCCATCTGAAGTTTTGATGGGTCGCAAACTGCGCACAGTTCATCATGCCCTCATTCCGACAGACACGCTGCCGCATCAGCCAGGCCAGACGGAAGCTCACACCGAGTTCTCTATCGGTTCACCAGTGTACGTGCGTGATTACCGTCCTACACACGAGGAGTGGATAGATGGAGTAATGAAGGCTCGCAGAAGGAAGGTACTCCTCGAAGTCTCGGTTGGCAACTCCACCTGGATTCGCCATCGTAATCAGTTTCGACCCCGACATCCAGGTGCATCAATGCGTGAAACACAACAGGCGCTCCCGCTGGACATTCTACTGGACACGTTCACAATCCCTACGGTCGTCAGATCTTCAATTCCTACGACAGACCTTTGCGCTAACGACAGACTGTTCTGGAGACGATGGACAGACCGAGTAAGACGTCCATTCCGTCCACTACAAGTGAATCCCAGGGCCAAGCGGTACGGATGAGAAGGCTCAAATGGAGGTGTTGGGATAATGCCACAATTAACCCAAAAATGTTGTTTCTTCTTCTTCACCACTGTATGAGCCTCCGCACTGCATGAGCCTCCGCTTGAACAATATAAATACGGTGGGGTTTTTCAGTGTATTTGGAACACGTTTGGTTGAGCTCAAATATACTCTTGGCTGAAGGTTCCCTGTCTTCCTGTCTTCTTCATTTGCGGTAGTTCGTACGTCGTCGTATAGTCCGTGATAACGCAGATCGTTAGTGCAACCGTCGTAGCTAAGCCGGGTTATCGTGAACGTGATTTTGCATCAATTGTCAACCCACGCGGTTCATAACAAAACTGCATGTCTGGGGTTATTTCATATTTCTTCCATTATCCACCTTGCCATTGATAATGCCGCTGTCGTAACGTTCAGTATTCACAATCCTCACACAAAAGGAGCTGTAGACGACATCACGCGCGAACCGAGAAAAGAATTTTTCGTGGTAATTCATTTATTGATTTGACAACTCGTGCATGCTCCGAGGTTAAGCATCATCGGAAAAGGTGCGTGCTGCTATCGATTCTCGTCCGTTTAAATGGAGATGTGACGGAATGCTTCAAACGTCTTTCGGCTTGCTGTCCAACCAAAACGTAATGCCCGGTTTTTGTTGAGCCTGTGTGCCTCCGAACTACGTCTTTTAAATGGCAGTAATTTCCGGTTTATGTCGAAGAAAACAGATTTGTGAATATTCTGATATTTAGACGCTTCTACATGAAAAACGGTGTCCATAGGTGCAACCCTGTCTGTCTCTTGCTGCCCAACTAGGCCAACCCTGATCTGGAACTTTATGTCCTTCGCTTCTTGATCTGATACAATCCACTTTCAGGCGGAAAAGAAACAAAGATGAGCACACCAAAATTTCTCAATAGAAATTTCACGCATCGATTTTTATTACACATACTAGATGCATGCTGCACTTCGGGTGCTAGTTTATCATAAACGCGGATGGTCGATATTCAAAGACCGCATCGTCCGCCTGCTCACATACACCAGGGCCCAGATGACACTGTCCACATTGCGTACACAGTGAATGCTTCATCGCAATTCTGTCAGGGTCAAGTCATCACAGTAACGGGTGGTCCGGTCATTAAAATGTGACTTCTCGGTTTTTCTGGAGGGTAATCGGGTCAGAGCTATAATGCTGTCAGAAATGTTGACCCGACCAGTTTTAGAGAGCCCATGATATGCCACATCATGAAAAAAAAGATGAGTAGTAGAGGATTTTGTTTTCGCATGTAAATTGATCATCACGCACAACTGATCGCAGCTGTCGCATTCCACATAGATTTACCAGTCAACCCCTCTCGAAAACAAGCACTAGACTCGAGTTTCACTTCTGTTAGAGCTCGTCGGTGGTGCATATCTTTGCCACGGCCGGGACTAGAACTCCGGTCACGCTTTCATTAGGAAAACATGTTAATTACTGTGCAAATAGTTTCACACTAGGCACGATCAAATCGTCATATGATGGAATGCCTTTACCCTTCTGTGAAATGAAGTTATTCACAGGTTTGTCGTCTCTTTACAGATACGAAATTCGACACAGGCTCATTTAGTTGCACACTTCCACATCTCGCTAGATTCCTGTAGTGTCCTTTCCCTGTGCAATTTGCAAAACATGATTCACCAATGTCCGTTGTGATCGTGAACAATCGGTGTTATTCTCCATATTCATTTCGTCGCATGATATGGACCTTCTGCTCAGTTGTCAGTTATCTCATCCTTAGACCGCTGGATGCATTGGTTTGACAGGCTGAATGACAACGGGAACACGATTGTCAAAATGAATGTATGCCACTCGCCAACGGGACTACTGTATGGGACCAGTAAATCGATGTGACTTAAACAAAAAGTATGCACATCTTCCTAGTGCAGTAAACGGACAGATGCAATGGAAGCATATCGATGCGGAGAGCCGTGCTTCTTAAAAAGATGTATGTAAGGAATGGGCGCGGACGTACTCCTCGTGTTGTTACGCGGCTGGCGGCATCCGTTCCGAACTAGGCTCTATCTCTCGGACCCGAAAACAGGGAAAATCAGTGGTAAGATCTGAGCTGAAATGAAGGATATTTAAAACACTAAGCACGAATTAGTTCATTGTACGAATATATGTCATTGTACTCTAGATAGGATGTGAAAAAGCTGAGGGCCGAAAGAAAACAAATCAGTAGCGTCATACAGTTAATTAACCAAACTGAGGGAACCAAAAGGTAGATGGCCACCGTAGCTCTGGTCTCTGTAAGGGAAAGCGAGTGACAGCAAATGACAACGATCGTTGGCTGATAAGAACCGGAAAATTTTATAGCTGGCAAAGATTGCTTGTGCTTATCAAACTAGTCGTTTGTTCGTTGATGATGTCCTATAAATATGTTGATGGCCTCTAATCTGAGGCTTCTGTTGCACTCTCCGCAGCGCCAATGAACTCAGTTTCTTTGCGTACAGCGCGCTTCAATTAAAAGTCACGCAGCTGTTGCCCATTGAACTTTGGGATGTCCGTCCGGATTGTATTCCTCCAGACAGTTTGGCGCAACGATAAGTCCTCCCATGATCTAAGATGAGTACTAAATCGTGGATGACTCACTTGGATAACATCCTGGTGTCTTTGTTTTTGAATAGCAGTATTTCGTTTACCTGTTTTCCCTTGCCCGTACAGCAGCTTCTTCGAAATTCGTTCATGAGCCATCATGCGGACGTGTTTTAGTGACTGACGCTGATTGAGCATCATCATGGTTTCAGTTCTTTCCATGTCTGCTTGTGACAGTACGTCAGTGTTCGGATCCATGTCCGACTGCTGAATGCCGAAGATAGGCCGTAGACATTGCAGATCGAGGCGATTCAGATGGTTTGGATTCCACTGTTACAGTGTGCAATTTTGCTGTCGTACAGCAGCGTAGACAACATGATTGAGCGCTAGACAAATAGGTTTGTTTTCATCTTAGGGCTGTGGTTCTTCCAAGCACGTCGTTCTACAGATCCTAATGCGGCACGAGCCTTTACCACACGAGTTGCCAACTGGCGTTTCATGGGAATATCTTTCGATAAATTGCAACTGAAATGTGCAACTATCCACGATTTCTTTGTTGGTTCGGATTTCATGTGTAGGCATATCACTTCCACTCGGCGAGTGCTGGATGAAAGAAAATGTCTTACTTGTGTTGGTATCTTAACTAGATTTTGTTTCGGTAGTTGCGAAATCTTCGGGAGTCACGCTCAGTATATATTTTCTAAGCGATTTAGGTCTGGGACACATGTGATGACGTGGCGTTTTTACTGTATGAAGGATTGGAGTGACGGTAATTTCCACTGACGAACCACTCAAGAATCGGAAAGCTGTCTTATCTATGCATATATCCATTTTGACAGGAACCGCTGTGTATGTGTGTCGGTCACCAATAATAATTTAAGTATCCAGGTACATAACGCTTCGAGTAATTCCAACCGGTTGTGAGTTCAATGGTGGCGAATGGCCAACAGCTAGTTATGTGTATGTCTTATTCCCTTAATTTTTGCCAGTTCATCACTTTAGGCACTCGAAGTCACATTTGACCCGTTAAGTTGAGTTCTATAAAACACAGCGTTAACACTAACAGCTTTCAAGTCATTTGAGGTGGTAAAAAGTCAGGTGAGATTGTAATATTGTAGGTCATGTAGTGAGATATTTTTGCCCTGTCGCGTTACACGCAGGTTGATTGTTTTGCGCATTTAATAACGTTCGTTTCAGTCAGTTTTGACAAATGGAACTTCTGCCTACGCGTTACATTATTTCACTTGGCTGCTCAATTAATACGATGATCAGGTAGTATCATGTGTTTACTCAATGAGAAGATAGTTTCGCTCTCATATTTCCCTAATCATTGGAGCAGCTTCTCTTAATAGAAGCCGGCTACCAAGTTATTAATTTAATAGTGAGTCGCAATCATCTTTGATAATAACTGAAGTTAGTGCTAACAGTCTTACTATAGTAAATGTTAGAATTGAAGCAACTTAATGTGATGTTTAACGCCGTTTGTAACTTAAAAGTCTCCAAATATTTGTGGACAAGCTGGATGGAACCAGATGACTTATTGTCCAGATTATTCTTGAGAACACTTGTTCTCACATAAATTAGTGCCACACATTGATACCGTTTTATGATGAGGCTGTTGGCAACATGAGCCTTGAAATCTCTTTTTTTTCACCACGGGCTGTACGTTGCTGGCCCTTTGCTCCAGTCTGTCTGTTGAATATTCCATCCATGTGGTCGATCAGCCTTTTCAGAAACAAACATCAAGATTTCTGTCAACCCACACCATATAATTAGTGTGAATTTATGTATGTACTCCGAATACTATATGTGGTGGATTACGTGGACACTGGTTGACCGCATCATTCGCTGATCGATACAGCTGATTTCCGCTCTAAGCCACATATTGTCGTACTTATAACGCTGGTCACAGTTCGGTGTGCTGAACATTCAGGTCTTTTCTTCATACACAGACTACAGTCTCCAAACCAACTGGGCGAACTCTCCTCGCTACCTGTCGTCCCACTGCGCGAACCAGCTGATGCCCCAGGGGCTGATGCTCGCCCCTGTCTATCACCTTCAGAATGTGATCATGTTTTTGAGAGCCACACTCCTCCTTCAAACTCCGTCAGAAATTGGTCCAAATCTCTTACCAGTCCGAAATCAAGTGTATTGAAGTCATCACGCGGTAAGTAAACGAGTACCTTGTCCGTCTAATGAACTCGCACTACGTATTCGATTCTTTCGTTGCTGTATTTTGTCATTGTTCGAACCTCGTTATGTTGGTACCTCGTTTTTTTGGCTTGCACCAGTAGGGCTAATCATATTCTGTAGTGTTACTAGCCCCTTCGCGCATCCAGCATGTGTGTGGAGCTGATAATTATCAGTGTTAAGCAGCACACACTCCGGGCCAGAAAAATGATGGTGGTTTCCATCCCTTGGTTTCCATGGGGTAGAAATGTACAGGGGCAGCTATCACCATTGATTTGGTGAAAGCCGGACACAAAAAATAAATGGCTCTCATTCATAACTGGCCCAGGTGAGCTGAGCTAGGCATTGCCTATTCCCTCATTAATCGATTATCACACCAACGTATATGTGTCTTACAGCCTTCTTTGATTGGACAGCAAATTATCAGTCCGTTCTGTACAAACTTGCTCTGGAAAGATCGGTGCTTTTATTGTGATATGTTGTAGTTCCACATTGACCCAACGTTGGTGATCAGTGCTTCAGTGATGCTCCATTGCATGCTTTGGGATTGCCTCCCAGTATGATATTATTTTATTCGATGGTGCGCATTTAAAAGCCTCAACCTCGGATTTGATAACGCCTGCAGTTCGATAGCTCTGGAAACGATTCAGTCAGTGTGATCCCTATGCTTTAGGAATGAGGTCAAGTGGTCGAGTAAGCTAGAGCAGGCTGTTCGTATCAAACACCCATATAAAGTTACACGCATGGACCATGGCAGTATCATCTTGGTCTATTTGGAAAACTTTGCCGGCGCGTGTTCTTACAGTGAGTTCTTGTAGCTCGAAGCATTGACGATCTCGCTGCGAAAGTCCAGCTCACTTCTTCCAGCTGGTTATTTAGTAAGCAATACATAAACTTAATCAACGTCTTGTTAAATTGTAAAGCCCATATTTTTGTTGAAGCCCTCATCCTGGGACTTTCACCAACTCACTCTTCTCTCCAATCTCCCGAAGTGAAGTCGTCACACACCAATTTGCTTCCACATTTCACTCGGTCACCAAAATGTTTCCGTTTTTCTCAGTCAGCATGCCAAACCCCGTGGAATTGTGTCCAGTTTTGCTAACTACAACTGGAAGTATACGAGATTGGCTGGGATATAGTGGCTGGGGGATATTCCCATTTGTATCGGGACTGCTATATTCTACGCAAACACTAGTAAACAACCATAAAACACTTCTATTTTACCCCTGGATATGTGAGTATTCAGCCTGTGCACGTCGTACGTAGAAATGCGGCAAATGTGAATGAGCTGAGCGTTGCAAATCATCCTGCTCTTTATTTTGACCAATTTTGTGTGTGGTATTCAACTGCTTTAACTTGTCTGCTCTTCTTCTGTGCAGCTGAGTGATGTGGATCACTCTTTTATCTTCGGCAAATCAACCGCCGTTTATTGCCAGTGCCTATGTTCTCAGCTTTGAGCCGTGTTTATAGGTATTATTATTATTCAGGCTGCTATCGACTCCGAAGTAGCAGTCTGGTAAATAATCGGGCAAACCAGATAATGGAATGCCTTAAGGGAAAATTCGACGATATTACGTATGCCAGCTCGACACTGACTGTTACCTTCGTGAATATTTCTCGTGAGCAGTTTGTGGAAACACATGCATTTCTCAACCTTCCTCATCGTGGTAGAAAAGCTTTCTATAAACCGCAACCACATCATCATCTGGCTGCCTTGCGCTTTATTTCGATCTTCCACAATGTCAACATTTCGTGGCCCACCAAATGCCCGCGTCAGCACACAAAGTGGATGGCTCAACTAGCCTAGGTTTTTCTGGATACCGGTCGCGAAATTGCAGATTGCCAAAACGTGCATCGGTTGAATGTCCACTTTTTCGATCATTAGTCCGGTTTGCCAGAAGCTAAATGGCTGACTTGTTCCTAGTCAAATACTAAGAGCTTGTGTGCTTCACCCACGTAGATGGACCAGGTCTCCAATCAGTGAAGTAGGTTAGAATTCATACACTTTGCCATAAATGGCAAAGCTTTGCTAATGCGTGCCTCCGCTATCCTCGTGTCGATACAGTTGCAAGCCAATAAGGTGACAAGACTCAGGTTAACGGAACGATCAACAATCCTAGGCGGCTTCTATACGAAAACAATCATAGGACCAGAACCAACCCGTTCACGTGATAACACTACACTTCTCCCGAATGTACGGTATCTCCGACCACTTCTAGCCTTCCATTTGTTCCGCATGGTCTGCTTGTTTTCTGTGAACGAGCTAAATACAAGAGTATCATCAGCGTGCTCATTATCGATCAGTATGTTGTGACCGCAAAAGACGCTTGACCTACGAAGTTGTTTATTACACAAAATCCCGTAGAGATTATGTTAAAACATAGGGCAATAACGCATACATTCATTTGCATGGCTGATTTGTGTCCACGGTTGCGGCATCCGACTTGGATTAGCCCGTCACAGTGATCGAAGTCAAAGGACGCCTGCGCTTAACCATAGCCGCGAATGGCTTGCGCTGCACCACTTGTGGTTCTACTCACACATCACATGTCCAGTGTGAACCCGAATGAATAAGGCCGATAGGTGTGTGACTAAGGTCTTTGTGTCCAGCCGGCCAATGCTGGTTAGGCAGTTGATTGGGTAGTACGAAAGGAAACCCTTATCTCTCAGATGATAAACGGATGAAGAGACTACAATGACATGATCTAAACTGGGGCGGAAGATATATGAAATGTAAGAAAAGAAGCATTTCAGTCTATGTTACTGCGTTCTAGAGAAAGCAAATGTGAAAAAATAATCATATTGGAGTCCGAAAAGAACACACAAACCATTCATCATACAATACACCAACAAAGCTGAGAGGAAAATTGGGTAGAAGACCATATACACCTAAGTTTCAAAAGAGAGAAGCGAACTAGTTACCATACGACCATGTTCTTGGCTGATGCTATCATTATCAGAAATAGAATGGATATACTGATATGACCTATCTGAGCCTAAAGTACTTGTCGTCCTTTCGCCGATGGTGTACTGTGAGTACGTTGGTGGCCCATTAATATCAAACGGCCAGCGCATTTGCGGCCGCACACATCTCAGTGCCATATAGTCGTCACCATGGCCTATGACACCGATGGTTCCCTTGTGTACCGCGCGCTTTCTTCCTCGACCGCAGAATAGCTGCTCGTTGAAATTGCGGACGTCCGTCCGAATCGTATTCCTCCCGGGCGTCCGGTTCAATGCTAAGTCCTCCCAACATCTAAAATCAGTGTCACAACGTGAAAGACCCTGCACAACATTCTTATATCTCTGCTTTCGACCACCAGGATTTCACATACCTGATTTCACGTGTCCATTACAGCATCTGCTTCGGAATGCAGTCATTGCCCAATCGACGGACGTGACCTGGCCAACGGAGTTGATTCAACATCAGCAAAGCTTCATGTCCACTCGCCGTAGTATCTCAGCGTTCGGAACTGTGTCCGACCACCGAATACCGAAGAGGTGCCTCAGGCACTGCAAATGGAAGCGGCTCACATAGCTCACGTTCCGTTGATACAGTGTCCCCGCTTCACTGTCGTGCAGCAGCATAGACAGCACCATTGAGCAGTAACTTAGTACTCGCCTCCAGACTGTGGTTCTGTCAGACACGTCTTTCAAGACGTCCGAAAGCAACGTTAGCCTTCGCCACACGAGCTCGTAACTCGCAGTCCACGGACAGATCTGTCGACAGATTTCTACCCAAGTAGCAAAAGTGCGCGCAGCTATCGACAACGTCTCCATTGACGAGAATTTAGTGTGGAGGTGCAGAAATAGAACCTCCACCCGGAGAAGGCTAAAAGAAATAGGTCTTACCTCTGTTGATATCCTATCCAAACTTGTATGTTGCGGACG
Organism: Paragonimus westermani; assembly: GCA_008508345.1. Lineage (NCBI taxonomy): Eukaryota > Metazoa > Platyhelminthes > Trematoda > Plagiorchiida > Troglotrematidae > Paragonimus > Paragonimus westermani. Next base: position 7,823 of record QNGE01005010.1, on the reverse strand, counting down.
CGAACGCAGTCGTCAGGCGTTGCAATTCTTCAGTGTATGCGAATAGCGTGCTGTCATCTACGAACAGAAGCATGTGTATTGTTGAGTTATGTGGCCGGGTTGGCGCACCGAAACGTCGGATATTCGGTAGGCGCCTATCCGTTCGGTATTCTACTTTAGCGCCATCTGCCTCAGAGTCCATGCACGTGTGTCCACACATACACGTTTACACACTGGGCAACAGTACATTGCCATTCGCCTCAGTGACACTTCCCCCATATCGTGTACACACTGTTCCAACAGTCGCTTCTGGTTCCTCGTCTCCCTGGCGTTGAGACGTGCTCTTTAGCTCCCGAATGTACATGCTGTACTACTCATCAACGAAGCTGCCTGTTATACACCCAGAAGACTGCTCGGTAGAACTTCTAATGTGATATTACTGGGAGCCCCGACTCTGTCTTCCAGAACGTAATCCGTTATGCAATTAAATATAAGAATTGGATTCCCCTGTTTAACGTCACTTGAAGCCGGGGGTACTCCCTAAGTTAATGCTGCTAAACGCGAATTCTGCACCCAAACCAAACCATAAAAAGTTTCAGCATGTTAACGTATTTCAGTGGAAGTGCCCCCTAGAGGCGCAGTCCTTAAGCTCACGTCGAGCATCCGAGTTGAAATCAGTCTACCGGTCCAAAATTTCTACGATATTCTAATGTCTATCACAAAGTGAAAACACCTGCAACCAGGTTGGAAACCTGTCTGTTCTACTCGTACATGGCTCTCTGTGTTTCATAAGCCACCACTTTTTGCTACTTCAAAACATCTTGGGTGCGATAAAAACAACGCAAACACTTCTGCGACCGCTACATGATGTCTTGGTACTTTTTAAAGAAATGGGAAGGACTATAGCTAAACACATTCATGAGACACTTCTTCAGTCGTCCATGTGAAACGAAGAAGGGTGGTCAATTCGGACAAGTCTCACTGTCATCTTTGAAAAGTGCTCAAGTAAGAAGGTCCAGATATGGAACTATTTCGATTTGCGACAGAGGATCGTCCGTAACGTAACCTCACACTATAGCATCCACGGCTGATTGAACTAGTTCATATCAGTTGAGCTGTCCTTCAAGTCGCCACGACAAGCCGTGAATTCATTCTGGGAAGATTGTTTAGGAACACTTATGCCTCGTGAAAACTGTCGAGCAACAGTACCCTGTCATCGCCACAGTCCAAAAAAGTCGCTTTCCCACCGAATCGAAAATCGGCACTTCTATTCTGTATGCTGCAAACAGTTTCCTGTCATTTCTTTAACAAGGTGAAGCTAGGATGGAAAGGTGGACAACTGTCGTGAGGAATGTGTCCGATAATTAATTGTAAACTATTTTGCGCTGACGAATTATGCTGTTGTGCCCGTGTCGTGTTGACATATATGGCAACCCCACTCTCATGTTTAAGAAACCAAATGCCAAATACACCGCTTTGATTAAAGGATGGAGTGACTATTGTCTGATGGCACATATGACGCAACAACAGTTGCATTGCCTAATATGGAGGAGCAGATATTTAGACAACGGGCGCGGTTCATTGTGCAAAGCCATTCCACAGAAAGATTTTGCACAAATGCCACTTCAGAATGTATCGGGCGATAGAAAAACAGCGAAAGGGCTTCGAGAACAGCAGTGTGTACTACTATCTGAGAGTTTGTAACGATTAATACAGGTTCATTGGTGACCATCAAAGACCACTGTTGGGCCCGTCAATGGTCATGAGTGATTAGTCTAGAGCCACCGAAGCGATCGTTGGGAGCTTGTGACGATCGTTTTAGATCTTAAAGCGAGCCTCAAGAGCCAGTGGTGAGCCTGTGACAATCGTTTAAGAGCGATTGATGTATGTGTAAGGGCCATTAAAGTGCTCAATAGAGCCCTATGACGACCGTTTCCGGTCAGATAGTGGTCGTGACTCAACCGGCGCTGAAGGAAGTTAATGTACCTATGGGATCTACTTGTTTTTTGTGTGTGCATGCTGTGTTCAAGCCAAACTGAGGATCGCATAGCGTGAGTGTGATTGCCACCCCATCTTTTTACAGGGATGGTACGATAAAGTGAAACTTGTAGCCCATGTGTCCACAAGTAGCCCACATTGCAGATGAGTGCGAAGAAAATGTCAGTTTTTTCACTTAAATTATCCCAAAGGCATGGCATTAATAACAGTGTATGAAGCCAAAATCATGTTGCGTGAGGTCTAGTGCGAGGACTTATCCTAACGGTGTCGGATCAATAAGTGGTACCCGTGAACCACTGTGGCGTGCTTTGGCTCACAGGAGCGTATACTCTATCTGAGTCATGTTCGCTCAGTGTTCCAGTTACCGCTTACAACGATCGGCTGTTAACAAATATGTCATCGACTGACAGGCAACACGCTATCAAGTCATCGAATCAGAATGAGAAAAGTAAAAATCATAGTGTTCTCTCAACTGAGTGGATGAACTGATTGGAGTCCTGGTCCATTCGCGTGAATGATGCATATAAGTTCTCGGTTTTCGATCAGCTTTATCCTTGTCATTGAGCCTGTATCAGATGGGTTGACTTTGTGAAACGCATCAGATCGTCAGCGAGTATTTCGGAACTGCGCAAGTACGCGATCGATAATTGAGATACTGAAAGTACACTCTTCGTTGATTGTGTCACGTAGCCCGCCGGCCAGGCGATGAAATAGCCACAAGCTATGGAAATCTTAACCGTTTCATCGAGCAAGATTGGTGGATGCCGTCTTGTCGGTTATTGAGCTCGAGACTATCCACATCACTGGCTGCAAGTGTTCTTGGATACGACAGTGTGCCGCAGTCAGTGATGAGCCTGCGCCCACCAGGCTGTTGACTGCTCTTTTTCATAAAGATCTCCCGAATTCTTTTCCGTTTTCTTTTGTATCTGCATATCAGGAAAATTCAAATACTGTGCTACAATTGTGATTGCAAGGCTTATTTTGGGTACAGTGATGTTTTGGACATTGTTGATCAGTTCATATGTTTCGAAAGGTGTGCCACAAATGACAAGATTGTGGTTTACAAATTAGTGGCTCGTATTGTTATGGTTAGAATGGATTTCTTCGATTGTAATGCTAAAATCCATGAAAATAAGTCTAGTTACATGAATGTCTTGATTCCATTTCCCTTATTGGCATCTCTCTATCTCTGCAGAATCGTCAGTGCCCACTACTGTCCGCCCTCAGCGGAAACTATTTGGCGACGAACTCCTTGCTGATGCATCCGTGAAACGCACCCTGGAAATGCTGCCTCGCGAGCTATGCCAGGATCCGGAAGGACGCCCAGTGTCTGTACATGACTTCGTGGAATATATCTGTTACGAAGGTTTGAGTTCATCTCTAAGTGTTTGCTTCGCCTTTAAGCCCACTAAGCCTCACCGTCTGACAAGCTTATTGTTTGTTCCCCAAGATGCACTAGAACTGCAATTTCACCTTAATTACTGGTGCCATAGGTTCAGTTTCCGTGGATTTATGAACCGGTTTCGCCGTTGCATATTTTCTGCTCACACATTTAATAACACGTGAGTTTTCGATTAACAAGTAGGTCACAACCCATGAGTAGTATGCTAAGGTTCACAAATTTGCGCTCAGCAAATGCTAGTTCGTCCATAAGTTTTGTGTGAGGCGGTTCAACTCTGATGCCTATGGGAAAGCAGTTGATTATTGTCGCCTGACATTTTATTTCCGCTAAAATGCGTTGGGTAGTCGTCTCGAAACCGTTCGATCCTTGCTGGTTGTCAGCGAGACGATCCTGATGCCAGAGAAACGGACACAGGGTGTAGATGTTTTTTCAGGACCTGCTTTATATGAAGTGTGACAGTTATCCAGTCCATCTCGCCACTAGTTCGTTTTTCTTTCTCCCACTATAACTAACAAAGTTTGTCAGCAGTTTTCTCGTCCGTTTCGGTTGTGATAGTTCCAATACCAAAGTCTACATCTCACTTACAGCTCGGTTGTTTGTTTGCAAGGTGTAGGCACCTTGATGTTGAATGTTTGAATATAGATGTGGTTATTTTCACTAGTTAGGCCCCTTCCCATTCCTTTTTTCCTTCTCTCTCCCTCTATAGGGTTTGTTTTTCCTTCGTTGTTGTGTGGCAGTTAAGCATTAGTGTGAACCATTGATGTATTGTTGTCTGTGATGATGACGGTGATGATGATGATGAGAGTCTACATTCGCATACTTCTGAGGGTTGTCTTCTGGTAACAGATGACAGAGTTACCATCTTCGACGGAAAAAAGTGTGAAAAAATGTGCCCGTCTAACCTTACAATTCTCCATTGTACTCAGTCAGAGGTGCTCCACTTTTGCTAATTCCACCACTGCTCCACGTGTTAATGATCATTTCTGGAGGCGTGTAATTTTCCTCGGCTGGGTCGAGGTCCATAACTCACGTCGGAACAGGCACGGTTGCTGCACTTTCATCAGATTCAACCAGGTTTTATGAACTGTATTTTACACTTTATTCTGAAATGTTAAACAATAAGTCAGCCATTTGCCTGCACTTTGGACGTCGCTTTTGGCGGGTAGAACGCTACGCCACCTCTTGAGACAACGAATATACGGTGTTCTCAGGGAAATGAGAGTTTGCCATTTCTTTAAGGTCACTTTCAGGTCAATATAATGTACCCAATGCTCAAACAAGGGACCTATCACTCAAGCCTCTTTGCTAACCTCGTAACTTGTAGAAACATCTTGCTTTTTTCGCCTTTCTAATAACAAATGATTTCCTCCTCTTGCCAGCTATGTTCCAATAGGATAGACATGCGATGCTTGTTCGCCCTACTGCGAATGGCTGCCTTAAGACGCCCTTGACGTGAAGCGTCTTGTTCGAAAGAAAACACCAAACGGGACCGTCCTCGTCAAATGCGTCTTTTCTGCCGTGCGGATCGAGTAGTTTTGCCATAGATCTTATCTGCTAATTAGGTCCCTCTTCCTGACTGATCTTATCCACTGCACCGCAGGTGAAAGAAAAATTCACACTGTGCTATACTGTTCATTGATCGAGCCAGCCACAACCTCCGGTGAGGAGATTAGATCCGAAATGAATATCCATGACTTTAATGACGCAATATGGGCTTACTTGATCTGCACAGAAGTAGCGCGCGGCTGACATCATAATCGGTTAACCCACGTGCACGTTTCATTCCTTTAGTATGTGAAACATTCTGCGATATCTTCTCAGTTATTCAACGACGACTAGGCAGAGGCTATGTCACAATGTCAGTTCTTCTTTTACTGTTAACCACAATGGATTTCTTCTCAACGTTGTTACCAGTAGGTGAGACAATTTGGAGGCAGTAATTGAGATTTGCACGATATGCACACATGGATCCATGCACATTTTTGATTGAAAGTCGTGTTTAACCGAAGTGAATGCTTAAAAAGGGTCATTTAACTCATTCATTGTGTCCTGTTATATGGGGAACTTCGGTCAATCCGTCATGCGACTTGGTAATCTGATGTTGGTGATTTTTAGGGTACAGTCAGTTAATATGCATCTATTTACTGATAAGGGATTGTGGCTGGAATAAGTTGAGCATCATCCGCAATTGATTGCAGCTATCGCATTCTTACTGACATTTCAGTCAGTCGCTTTCGGAAAGATTCACTAGACTCGAGTTTCGCCCTCGTTAGGACTCGTCATTAATGCGTATCCTTGCAACAGCCACGATTAAAATTTCGGTCACACTTTCATGAGAACCGTGTTGACTACTGCACCATTAGTCTCACATTAGGCATGACCGGATTATCATATCTGAGTCACCTTCGCTTGTGAGTAGTGCCTAGATTGTCCGATCATCTCGTGGAGAGACTTAGTAACTATCTTGCTAGGTCAATTTGATGACCTATAGACTAGGACTTCTCAAGTTGAAATCCTGGAAACCATTAGACTTGTTAGGCGATTTTTTATTACTGACGATTGGTGGGAGATTCTGGTTGCCACAGGTTGGACGTCACTCACAGTTAGTCTCAGCTGTTGCGTTTCCAGGGACGGGATTGTACTTGACACAATAGTACGGGCGGTTCAAGATCCAAGAGCGACTGTTTAAGGGTCGAGAATAACCAACCCAGAGTCCGGGTCCTAGAGTGACCATTTTTTACCGTTAGGCAGTATAAAGTGAAGACAGAGTATAATGGAAGGCACGGCCGAAACAAAACAATTATCACATTTCTCACGAATAAATGGTTGCTTATTTCGTCCAATGTCCTCTGTTCCGTCGGTCACTGCATCGCAGTTAACGTTAACCTATTTTAGGCATGCATTTTACAGACTGGTTGGCAGAGGTATAAAATTCCACTGCCTTATTTCAAAAGTGAGCACTTTCAATGACACCTTCTTGGCTACTGAGCCTCTGATGATCTTCGAAGCATTTTGGCAGGTTTTTGTACATCTTTAACGTTACGGCAGGTTAATGGCTTACGAATCCACCAATCCGCATCCCGATAGAGTGTCAAATTCATTTATCTCTCGAGCCCGCCCTTTTTAAACAACCGCTACCGAAATGTGTTAGTGAATGCTCGTTACTTGGATCGATGTACTGGTGGCGATTCCAAATCTTTACGCAGAAGTAGAATGAAACCAATCTAGAGTTTATAGTTATCGTCCAGGAACTTCTATCTTTCCGGGTCAAAATGTGTCGTTCTTCGGCCAGTATCCCATCGGTCTTAGCTTTTGTTTATTATTGTGTAAAATTGCACCGAATCTGTCCAGTGAAACCAAACAAAGCGAGAGCAAATCCAGAAAGTGCAAATTTTCTTTACTTCTTCAACTAGAACCAACGTTTATTCTTTTTGTCACTAGACCGGACAAGTGTCGCATTTACGTGTAATCTCCAACACCCACAAGCTTGTAGAACGAAGCATTGTCGATCACCCTGAGAGTTAGTATCCAGCGCAAAACTCAACTCAAACTTTTTCCCGAGTGAAATTTTTGGAAACTTTCATTCTTCTTGGGGCCATTTGGTTCAAAACTACATTCATTTTCTGTGTGCGCCTCTTCGTCTATCCTATTTGATCTCAGAAACTTACATCAATACGTTCACTGTATGGGATCAGTGACACTATCTGTTATATCGCATAACGACCGAGCGAATAGAATTGAGCTGTAACGATCCCTACGACGCAGCAATGCTGTTCGCGCTGTAGTAACCCCGAAGAGCTGATACCCAAGCCGACTTTGAGGGAAAAACACTGGTCTTTGGAGGGAGCTTTTACCGTCTCAGTCCGAAGACAAATTACAATCGGAGCTCTTGCGTATTTATATCACATCAAGCGACCTTGTGAATAGTGTTCAATGAAGCATATGAAAAGCGCTCTAGGTCATAAACCAGCGAACCAGCGTCCAGCATGTTATTCGGCGCGAGAAATGAAATAGATGGTGCAATAATGACTCGAAAAAGAGAAATTCAAATATACAAAAGTGACAAGTGTTCATTGAGGATTAATTTATTTTTTAGGGAGGCATTTGACATCCCCAGCACCTCCCCTTTTTACAATGTTAATATCTGAGGTTCTTGGGATCTAATTGGAAGCGTACAGTAGGGTTTCTCTTGCGGTCTGAACGGCGTCTGGGTGTGAGGGATCTGTCGACAATGTTCGGCTGTTGAGTCGCTGCATTTGCTACGCTCTTTGAAATCGGTGCTTTAACTGGAACGTTGAACGTTTCCAAAAGAATCTCGAGCGGGATCTCATTCCTGCATTCTTCGGAGGTACTCCTCAATCATAACTGGTTTTTGGGTCGCGACCAAGTCTCTTTCTCAACGGCAACATCAAACATGACGTTTCCCTTTTTGTTCACGATGCGG